>VWYH01005265.1:316226-480937 GCA_013399365.1 Pampusana beccarii | reverse complement strand
TTTTTACTATTTTGGGCCGAAGGGAATCGATACCTCCGAGCGCGGACCCGGCGCCAGTTTCCCGCGCCGGGCGGCGGCACCTCCGCACCATCCTCTTCGCTCCCCCCGCGCTCCCCGTCGTATGGTGGAGCCGGAGCGCTGCCCCGGGCTCTCCCCGTCCCGCTCCCCCGCCGCTCCCCGCCTGGCCCCGCGTTGGCAGCCGATGTAGGGCACGGCGCGGCGCGCCCGAGCCCCAGCGCCGCCACGGGAGCGGCCCCGCACGGCCGCGGGCGTCGGCTCAGCCCCCGCGGCGCCGTCTATGCCCGCACCGCGCTCCCGCCCCGCCGCCTTCCCCCATGCTGCGGCCCCGATTCGCTGGGCAGGGCCGCGGGGAAACAAACCGCCGCGCCGGGCGCTCCGGGCAGCCTGTGAGGGCGGCGGGTCTGAGATGAGATAAAGCCGGCGGCGGAGCGAGGAGCCCCCGCGGAGGAGGGGCGGCGGGGAGCGGGGAGGAGGTGGCGGCGGAGAGCGACGCGACCCCCGGCCGCCCGCGTGTCGTATGTTCAGGTCCAAACGCTCAGGGCTGGTGCGGCGACTTTGGAGGAGCCGCGTCATTCCGGACAGAGACGGCGGAGATGGGAGCACCAGGAGCGGTCACGACCTCGGAGCCACCGGCAGCTGCAAAACCCCGGAGAAAAACCCTTCGGCGGAGATCCGCGCGGTAGCGCGCAGTTTGCTCCGGGAGGCGGAGGAGCGGCGCGGCGGGGCGGCGGCGCCCCGCGGGGACCCCATGGCGGAGCGGCGCGGGGCCCGGCTCCGCACCCCGCCGCGGAGAGAGGGCGCCGAGGGGACGAGCCCGCGGCGGGCGGAGGAGAGAGGCAGCCGCACGGTGACCTGCTGCCTCTTCAAGGAGCGGGAGCCCGGCGGCCCGCAGCCCCACGCTGCCGGCGGGGTCGCCTTCCCCAGCCCCGACGAGGCGACCGACGGCGAGTCCCCGGAGCGGCGGGGCCGGGAGGCGCGGTCGCGGCTGCTGCTGCTGGAGCAGGAGCTGAAGGCCGTCACCTACTCGCTGCTGAAGCGGCTGAAGGAGCGCTCTCTGGACAGTCTGCTGGAGGCGGTGGAGTCCCGCGGGGGCATGCCCGGCGGCTGCGTGCTGGTGGCCCGCACCGAGCTGCGCCTGGGGGGCCAGGCGGCTCCCCCCCACCTGCTCCTGGGCAAACTCTTCCGCTGGCCCGACCTGCAGCACCCCGCCGAGCTGAAGCCCCTCTGCGAGTGCCAGAGCTTCGGCGTCGCCGACGGACCCACCGTCTGCTGCAACCCCTACCACTTCAGCCGCCTCTGTGGGCCAGGTGAGGAGCGGGCCGGGGGGGACAGCTCGGTGTCGGGGTCCGTCCCCCCCCGATTTGGGAGTTTGGGGCTTCTTATTTGAACCCTCTCTGGCAGCGGCGGGGATGCGCGGCCGGGATGCGCCTGGCCTGGGGTCTCCCCTCGGGGCCGGCATTCCCCCCCAGCCGAGAGCCGTTCTCGGTTGTGCTTAAAAGCCTTTTTTGTTGTTGTTGGGTTTTCTTTTCCCTTCCCGCGGAGCTCCCCCTGCTATTTAGGTGCAGAAGGGGCGATAATATGCAGTTTGCATACTGCTGGCGCCAGCCTGGCTCGCTGTTTATCGGAGCGGCCGGGGAGCCGGGCAATTACCGCCGCCGCTTAAAGCCGCAGGGCCCCGCCGGGAGGGGCGGGGGGATGTCCCGGCCACGGGGGAACGCCGGCCACGCGTGGAACCGGGGCGAGCTGCAGCTCATGCATTTCTCTCTTTTTCTCTCTTTTTGTTGTGGGCAAAGGGATCCTGGAGGACACCCACCTCCTGCTGACGGTCCCTTTCTTGGCAAGAACTTTGATTTTTTTTTTTTTTTTTTTAATTTATTTTGCAATCCGGGATCCTGCCTTGCTTTGCATCACTTCTTTGAAAGAAACTTCGATGCTGGGCGTGCTTCCCCCGAAGATCGCTAGAGGCTGGAAGCAGCTTTTTTTTTTTGTTTCAGTTGGAGTAGATGTGCAGTTGTAGGAACTCTGCATTTATTTCAGAAACGGGCAAAGTTTCCCAGTTGCTTTCCTGCAGCCGTAGTTGTTTTCCCAGGGATGTGTGGCCGCAAGCCCTGTGCAGGGAGTAGTGGAGAGCAGAGCTTTTATCAGGTGGTTCCTTATCTTTTTGATATCATTTAGGGTGATGGTGCCAGGGCCCCACCCGCTCCAAACGGGCACTGGGGACAGCAGCAGGAGCCCAGGAAAGGCCTTGATGCCCCTTTCCACAGATATTTGCGTGGCTCACTGCAGAGACCATCCGCGTTCGTGTTTGTCACCCACTTAACTGTGGGGTGACATAGCTGGGTGGTGTGAAAGCACCTCGGGGCGTTGAAGAAGTCCCTGTGGCAGCAGGTCTGGCTCTAGCGTGGGACCAGCCCGCTGTGCGTGGCGCAGGTTGGGCCGTTAGTTCCACACTGGGATGTTTGTACCATTATGTTTTATTTTGAGACTGGTGAGAAGAGCATCTTGCTGCTGGGCAGCTTGCTCCGTTAGGGGAGATGAGGAGCCTTTTCTTAGGGAAGATGAGGAACCTTTTTTCAGCAGCAATAAATGACCACAGGCCAGCCCAGAGCCATCAGCACCCAGGATGCTGAAGTTGTTCTTCATGAACTAACGCGAGCTGAGCTGCAGGTGTTGAGCTGAGTGCTTTGCCTTTGGGCCTATGAGGGAACGGAGGAGCACACCTCTGTTTTGGTAGTCTGAGGTCAACGTGATGCCGTTGGCCTCTCAGGACAATTCCTTGCAGAGGTCAGTGTCTGCTCAGTGCCGCTGCCATGGCAGAGCTGCATGTACCTCAGTCTTAGCAAGGTATAATTCAAGAAGCACGTCACTGCTATAATTCAGAAGGAAAAAAACCCTCTAACCAGTGCACAAAGATGATGGGAGGCCTTCGTCAGCCTTTCACATGCTCTTGACGCTTTCAAGCAGAGCATGTGCCAGTTAGGTGACCTGATTCAGCAAAGCACTTCTAAGAACTTGGTTAACTTTAGGCGCATGACTGCTGATGTGCGGCTGCTTAACGCTGAGCGGGAGCTTTGCGGGATCGAGGTTGGGCTGAGCGGGATCGCAGGGGCCTCTGCTCGTGTGCCAAGGGCTTTGCTGGCATGGACCCGCGTCACTTTGGTGGCTTGTTGGCTGAAGCCAGCCAGGCCCCTGTCTTCATGTCCCAGGAAAAGTGTCTTTTCATCACCTGGCACCCTTTTTCAGTCCTTGTCGCATGCTTGGGAGGCTCTTGTTAAGCCCAAGTGTGTGCTTGAGCCATGGGTGGAGGGTTGTCTCCCAGCGCAGTGATGGGAACATCGTTTTTTGGGAGGAACATGCCATTTTGTGTGGTTTGGGTCACGGGTGCCCAGGCAGGGATTTGGGGTGGGGCTGTAGGGGAGAACTGCAGCAGTTTTGGCAGTAAAGCCCACTTTGAAAGGTCAAGGTGGACCCACCGTTCTTCACAGGTTTGGAAAACTCCTGGTCTCGAGTTGCTCCCAAGTGGGTTTTCTTCCACTGGCTGTTTGTAACCTTGCAAGAGTTCCCGCCCTGAAAGAGAGAACCTGAGGGTTTCATTGGTAAACTGAGCACAGCACTAACATGAAGTTTTGTTTTTGCAGAGTCTCCACCACCTCCCTACTCTCGGCTGTCTCCTAATGATGAGCAAAAGCCACTGGGTACGTGTTTTGTCTCTCTTGGTCTCCTGGCAGCTCTCCTGCATGGTGCAGCCCTGGTGCTGGTTCTGAGACGTCCCAACATGGCACATCAGGCAAAACCCAGCAAGTCAGGGTTTTATGGCTGCTCGTTATTTCTGAGCAACCATCAGCTGACGGGTTTTAGGAAGTAAATGGATGTCAGTTTATCATACCAAATTACGGTGTAGACACATGCATACTTTCCAAAACAATATGAAGCGCTATTTTTAATGAAGGCGTAATGAAAGGTTACCAGATGTCATGTTTTGTCTGTGTGTTTAATCTGCGGGATGACGGAGCCGGGGGGAGTGGGAGCTCCCAGGTCCCATTTCCATACAGCCCAGGCTGCGCAGCGCTGTGGATGAACCGGCTATTACCCTTCCTCTGCTTATTAAAATGAGACGTAAACTCTTTGAAACTCAGCGCTGTGTAATTTCTGAATGGTGTTTCACTTTTCCTGGTGAATTAGAAAAGCTTTTTTTAAAAAAAGGCTGGCAAAAGCGGCTTGGGAGTGTAGGCTGGGCATGAAGCGGAGGCTGCTGGAGAGCCTGGCACAGGCGGCCCGGGACCCTGGTCCTGTGTGGTGCACGTTGGCTTGGGGATGTTTTGAGTTCGCATCGCTGCATCCTGAACTGTCCTTTCTGGGCATGGTTTTTTTCCTTGTTTTTTTTCTTTTCTGTTAGGTATGGCAAAAAAAAAATATTGTCCCTCCCTGTGGTCCCCCTTCCAAGTTAATTCATTTTAGAAACTGGTTGTGCTGCAGGGAGAGATAATAGTGAGCGACACGTGACTTTATTAAAACAACAGCCAGGAATTGAAATTTGCTTCACTGGCTTGTTTGATTGGAAAAATAATAGTTAATCTGTGAGCAAACAGTTGAGCACTTAATTAGAGGGGTGTAAGCAAGAGAGAATAACAAAGACTCTTAACTTGTTAAAACAAAGTTTCCTTCGCTTCAGCAAAGAGGAAGGAAGGAAGGAAGCAAGAATAAACAGCTTCAAGAATTTTAATGGTGATAATTAAGTATAGTAACTATGAATTGTTTAGAGGCTTAATGTAACTTTATCCAGTAAGCACCAAGTTCCTACTTGTTTGATCAACTCAACTGCAGTTATTTTTGTGGTCGAAGCAATTCAAACTTTGCATTTGCATGGCAGAGGTACAAAGTTAATCACTGCTTTCTGGACCGGTGGAGGGTTTCTCTCAGGGAGATGATGGGAGACTTAAGAGCCACGGGTGCTCATGTAGCACTTGCAAAGGCAGGAGGACTAAAAATACCTATTTTTTCTTTTTCTTTTTTTCCAGATCTATCAGATTCCACGTTGTCTTACACTGAAACAGAGGCTACAAATTCGCCCAACATCACGCCCGGAGACTTCTCAGGTTGGCAGATGTTTGTGCCTTCCCGCACGCGTGGTCTGTGCGTGGCTGGGGCAGGGATGGGAGGAGCCGGGGGCTCGTGGTGCTGCTCCTCATTTGTGTTCTTGGTGTGAAGAGAGGAAAAAAAACAAAAAAGAGCAGCTACTCGAGTGGATTGTTCAGAGATGTCTGCGCTCCGCATGTTGTGATAAGATGCTGTTTGTGGGATGACTGTGCTGCGACAAGTGGGGACATTTGGGAGGTGGCCACAGGGCTACACGTGTGCCCTGTGGAAGCCGTCTAGGCCTGGCTGGAGCCCGGGCTCGTGGGCTGGCGTGGGGCTGGGCTTTACACCCTTTTCAAGGCAGGAGTGATGAGGCCGTTTCAAATGATGCTGCTTTGTGGTGGTTCTTGCCGAGTCCGTCCAGCTTGTGTTACCTGTTGGGTCCTGGCCCTGCGGTGCAAACACGGCTTTCATGAGCAGAGCTCCCAGCTACCATGCCATTGAAGCTCCTGAACAAAGCTCGGCTTAATTAGGTCCTGGTTTTTGCTCTGCCCCACCCCTGCAACCTTTCATTCGTTTAATGGTTCTCTGTGAGGCCTGGGGCGGTTTTACCTGTAAGAAGGGAGAGAGCTGGGGGCTCCATTTGATGGCGTTGGGCTTTGGCTGAGGCAATGGTGTCACATCTTCCCTCTCAATGGTGTCACATCTTCCTCTCGGGTGTCCCCCCCAGGGCTGACTGGGTGAGGGGCAGGAGGGACCTGTCTATAGGACCAGATTTAATTTCTGAGTAAGAAATTACCTAGTTAATGGCCAGAGAGACGATTAACGTAGATAAGCCTTCATGCTGGTGAGGTCCCGTGTGTCTCGTTGTGGTGGGGTGGGACTTGGGGAGCTCAGTGCCGAGTTCCTGGGTCGCTGAGCACGTGGCCGGGGTTTGCTGCTCTCTGGGGGATGCTGTGGGTCGGAGGTGGTGGAGGGGCCCCGCGGGTACCGCTCCGTTGGCCGCGGCTTGGCTCTCCTCATTCTGCACCTGCAAGGCTTTGTGGCCAGTTTGGTGAGACCCGCGACCTCCTTGGGACGTTCAAGCCCATCCCGACTCCGCAGCGCTTTAAAGAGCCCTTGAACAGCCCAGCGCCACCGGGCTGTGTCACGATGGTGCATTTCTCCCTGGGGTTTTCCCTTGTCCTTCCAGGTTCTCCTGCCACGGGTCGTTTTTGGCGCAGCATTGCTGAATCCAGCCCGCCTCGCTTTTGTTGTGCTGCCGAGTGTCCGTAGCAGGGGACGATTGATGGCCAGGAGCTGGGTTGTGTGGGGTTGTGCTGTAATAAATATGTGCTTGCAATTCCTAACAAGCATTCCTCGGGCTGGATACGCGTCCGTAAAGCTCCCCATGCCCATGGCTTTTATTGTAACTTGATAATTGTCATTAATTATAGCAGCCAAGTTTGAAAACCGGGGTTCCTAAGGATGTAGTGTTTTAGCTTCTCTCACAGCAAAGTCCTTTATGGCACATCTGGTGGATTTTCTGGAAGAGAAGCGAGACTTGAACTTTTACTTGAACAATATAATGATAACATGTGACTGAGATTGCACTGAAATCAGATACGTCCTCTCCCCCTGTGTAGTTTCCAATGGTGTAACTTTTAATAAGAGTCTGGGGCTATGTGATTTATTTTTCCCCAGTGCTCATGATTGCTGAAAGAGGATAAGAGCTTTACTGAAGTTAACCCATACTTGTCATCACAGGGAAGTAAAAGGAAAAAAGCCACTTAGGTTCTAGTCCATCTGCCGTATTTCAGTTTGTTTATTCTCCATTTCAACTTATTTAATAGGTCTGCTTGAAATGTAGACCTGTGTAAGTGATATACAAAGCACATGGTCTTCCCTGCCTTTTCTTGTGCATTTAACTCCCGTTCCAAAAATAAGTACACTTTGGATCTAGCATCAAGCCACGACTATTTATTCCTTCAGCTTTGATCATCAAAAAGGCTTTTCCTACTAAAACCACAAAATTCAATTTTGGATAACAAAGAGAACCATTCTTCTACTGTTACTCGTTTGCTTGATGAACTTTTAAACAGGAAGTTTTAGCATGAAGTCAAAAGATGATCTCTGTCATATATGTAAATTTAAAGCAAACAAAAGAACAAAACCCCACAACCCTTCTTTTTGAAGTAGACCTTTTCATGGCTATAGTACTGTTCTTAAAAACAGAAATGAGTCTTCAGTGAATGAATAGGCTTGCTATAAAATTCAGAGTAACAGTCAATGCGAACTGGCAGCAGCAGTTGTGAGCGGCAGCGGATGTGACCTCCTGTCCTGGCTGGATGAGGCCCCCGAGTCATCTTCTTCTGAGGTTCAGAGTGTTTGGGTCATGAAATGGAGTTGTGTCCAGCCAAAGGCTTCCCTGGGGTTGGGGATGCTTCTGGTTCTCAGTGCGGTACAAAGGCTTGGGAAGGTATGGGTTGGTGGGAAAAGGCTCTTGGAGACGTTCAGTCCCGAAGTTCCCGTCTTCTGAGCTCAAGCGGTGTCGCACTTGGGTTCGCAGGAGCACGAAGAAAGGCTCCATTTTCTCCTCATTAGATTTATTTCTGCGGCCGTGTGCGTCTGGGGAGCAGGGGTGAGGAAAACCTGCTGCTTCGGGAGCCGGTGGCTCCGCCGTGCCCATCCCCATGGCCGCTGTCGGTGTCCCCGCGGCTCCCCTGGCCGGAGCTGGGGAAATACCAGGGAAAGGGCAAAATCCAGCAAGGCAGAAACAAAAGCTCAGCCTCGTGACTCATAATTGGTGGAACATTTGTAGTAATTTTTTTTTCCCTTCCCCTCAGACTTGGCTCCTCCAGCACATGCCAAGAAGCTGCTGTACCCGTTAGACTTGCCAGGCATGTAGAGGGCTGCGCTGCGGGAGCTGGTTCAGTGCGGTGGGGACGTGCAGGAGCAGATGTTGTGGGCCGTGGGCTTTCGGACTCCCTTGTCCTAAATCCCACAGGGCTATCCCTCGCCTTCCTTGGGAAGGACCTTCTCTTAAAGACCATGGAATAACCGCGCTCCTCAGCGCTCCCCTTGCTCAACATGCTGCGTCTGTTTGTCTTTCTGGCTAAAAAAGCCCCCTGAATTTCTCCGGGTAGCAACCAGTGTTCTCGTTAGTGATGGGACTGAATTCTGGGGGTCCTGAGGAGGGCGAAGAGTTGCGCCGTGGCAGGAGATCAAAAGGTGGTGGTGCTGCCTGGGGCCTCCCGCAGCTCTCCTGCTGACTCGACCTCGCTCGTGGCCGCTGCAGGTCTGAAGCGACTGGTCTGTCCTCTGCAGAGTGCAGAAGTGTGGGGGCGTTCTTTTTCTTTAAGGAATAATAAATAAGGAGGAGTAATCAGCTGTAGGAGCAGTGATGGGTGCAGCTCAGTGCCGCCTCGCAGCAGAGTCCCCAGTGGCGGTGCAGGGGTCCCACACTTGCTGAGTGTCCGCTCTGAAGGTACTTGACGACAATATCTGCAGCAGTCAGTGCCAAGCTCTTACGATAGCTATTTTTCCTCAAAATGAGCCACTCATCACTAGAGCCTGTCTCATGTGTCCCTACATGCCTGCTCATTACTCCGTGCTTAATCAGGAGTCATACCAGTGTTTGCACGGAAAGTTTTATTGTTCGTATGGGAATGCCTTTGTGAACCGACGTGGCCCACGAGGCTCGAGCCCCGTGTGTGGCGGGGCTTCCCAGAGGGAGCGGGCGTCCTGCCCAGCGTGGCTGTCCGTGTCCGACCCTTCAGCTCTGCACGGTGCCAGAGAACCGCGTCCTGCACCCCGGCCCCTGCCGCGGCGCTCGGAGTCGGGGGGTGCTCAGCCCTGGGTGGGCGCAGGAGAAATGCGATGGTTTGGTGCTGGGTGATGCACCCGAGCAGAGACAGGAGCAGAAATACACGTTACCGGGGAGAAGTGAGAGCTGGGAGTGGGAGAAGGGCAGGAGGGCAGTGGGGTTTGTACCGGCAGCGAGAGCCTTTGCGGGAGGCCAGAGGAGATGCTGCTGTAGATTCTTCCAAAAATACTACTTTTTTGGTTTTTTTAGACTTTGGAATCAATTCACTTCTCGTGTGCTAGTTCAAGAGTTCCAGCTCTGGTGAACTCATTTCTAGCTGGGTATGTGCATCCGAAGGAAGGAATTGCGAGTCGGTGGTGTTGGAGGGGGATCAGTTCCAACCCGGAGCAGTGGACCTGTACCCAGAGCGGCCGCACACGTGTGGGTCTGCCCTGAACTCCAGAAGGTGATGGGCTCCGTGTAGAGATGAGCTTTGCTCAGTGATTTATTCTGCGTTAGCCTCTCTAAAGTTGGTGGAAGGTAATTGTGCATTAACAGAGACAGGAGAAACAAAGAGAGACTGAATGGGCTGGAGCTTGTTTAAATTATTGGAGATTTTTTTTCCGAGGCCTGGGAAAGTGGAGAAGTTGCTTGCAGGGCAGTGGTGGGGCGGGGGGTGTTGGATTTGAGGAGGAGGGTCCCGCACCCCGAAGGGGGAGGAGGGTGGAGCGTGTGTGTCCACCCCGCTGACGGTTCAGCCCAGCCGAAGCGGTTCAGCCCAGCCGAAGCGGTGCCACGGCTCCAAAGCGAGAGCCAGAGGGGGTTTTCTGCTTCCAGCAATATTTAGGATGAACTTCAGGAAGCGTATTTTAAAACCCACTGAATGGAGAAAGTGAACATCTCTTCCTCTCCCCCTAGAAATAACAGACTGCAAGGATTTATGCTAACAAGGAAGTTTATGAAGATCCTGTGTGTTAGGAGTAGGAAAAAAAAAAGCCTATAAATATGTAAGGCGGATATGTGTGGAAACTGGGCAAACATTGCTCTTTCCAGACTGGGGGAGAGATTGTGAAATTACCTGTTAATAGGAAAAAAAAAAAAAAAGATATTTTTCTCATTAATAGGATGGCAGTTTCTTCTGGTAGTGAAATGTTGGGTTTGCCGCTTTCTGATGATCTCTGGCTTTGGGGTGTCTCGGTGCGGGGCTCCCACCGCAGTGCCGGGGCTGCAGGGTGGGTCTGACCAGCTGCACCCTGGGGGCTTTTCATCCTTTCTGCCCCACCACCCTATTGCAAAAACATAAATCCGTTTAAAAAAAAAATAAAAAAGGCAGAGCATATCTGTGCATCCAGTTTAATCACAGACAGATGTTTATTTGGGCCGGTAATGGTTTTGCTTTCCTTTTCCTTTCATATTTAACTTTAAGTTCGCTGGCGTGTCTTACTCTGCACAGTCTATAACAATCAGGGTTTGGCTAAAAACTTTTCTTGTCGGAGGAGTGAGCCGGTTGCCAAGAGCTACTTCTTTGATGCAAAAAAATACATCCTGGAGGAGCTTTGTCAGATGTTTTTATATTAAACAGTTTTCCTCCACAGTTTCAGTTTGCCAATGGGAAATAGAGTGCATCTATTTTCCAGTGTACTTCAGGGAGGGACGCTTTGCTCGGTGTGAAGGTTTTCCCATGTGGCCGTGGATGGCCGTGAATGCTGGAATCCCCGTCGGGGAGTGTGAGCACACAGCAGCATCCTTCCCGACAGCTGGGAGAACATCCACAGGATAACCTGCCCTTGCTTTGGGTTTGCTCGGTTGCAGTTTCTAGTCCTCCCTGGGGTTGACATCAAAGGCAGCTTTGCGAACTACGGGGTGAATCATGAAATTAATCCCCGAAAGGGAAGGTGGGGGACAGCGTCCCTGGGCTTTCAGCGCCTGTCCCTTTCAGAGAGATACAGGTGTGCTCTTTTGTTCTACAGCAAACGTCTTTCTGGGTTGATGATAAATCATCTACCAGGGGTTTTTGCATTACGTTTGTGGTTAACAGTGGGTGGCTCAGGTAGCAGCTCCTGGGGTTCAAACATTTCTTTTCTTTGGAGCAGAAGGAAGAAGGTAAACGATCATTGATTCTGCAGCCGGGTGGGTTCCTCGTTGCGTCCCAAGCCTGTTGGTGTTAATGCTTCCTCCAGGAGCAATGTAACCCAGCAGAGAATACATCACTTGGGTAGATAATGTGCAGCTGAAGGTGTTGTCCTGAGCATTGGGACTGAACAAATACACCCCTCAATTACCAGTTGAAGAAAAAGCATCTTAGCTCAAGGCTGGGGAAGGTATTCTGTGCACGCAGTTGTTTCTCCATTAAAACCGCGCAGAGTGGCTCACGTTGGGCCATCAAACCCCACATCTGTGATGTTGGGATCTGCAGGAGCTTGCTCTTGTAGAGCTTGCGGATGACCGTGCTTGGGTGACAGTGCAACTTTGTGTTGCCACCTGTACCCAGCGTCCTGTTTGGAGAAGCAGGAGAGGTGCCGGTGACCCCATCTGTGCAGAGCGTGGGCCTCCAGAAGGAGGGTGGCACTTCGGCAGTGGCCGTGCAGCTGTAGAAGAGTTTCTAAGGCAAGCAACGCCTGTTCATAAAAATGTCCTACAAGTTACGAGCTCACACAACGAGCCTAATTCAGAGCTGAGCCAGTTTAGTTTCGTGGGGAGGGGGAGTTAACTTGGTGAAGGACCACTGGGGAATTTGCTCGGGGTGGGAGAAGAGATGGTTTGTGCTGAAGATCTCCAGAGCAGGGAAATAAAGATTGTCTTGAGGCTTTTGCACCTGCGGAGCAAGAGAGCATCATGGCCAGCCTCCCGAAACAGCATCTGCCAGGAGGGAAGGTGTCCTCGGGACTGGGCGATGGAGAGATGTCCCTTTGTGAGTAGTCGTACAAACGCTTTGCAAGAGCAGTGGTGTTTCCCAGCGCGTTGGTTCTGAGCAGGGAGGACGGGGAGGAGCTCCCGTGGCATCGTGTGTTTGACCGGGCTACTGTGTCCCAAGGACCTGCCTGCCCCCAGGAGCATCTTTAGCTGGGACAGCTCTGGTGATGTTCTTCGTCTGAACTGGTGGAGCGGTGCTGGAATCCCTTCTTCCCATGTGTTCTTCCCTGCGAGGAGCCGGGGACTCGGTGACTTCCCCAGGGTAGGTGAGGTGGCTGTGGCAAGAGCCGTGAATCGAGCAGATCTCCCCCGTTGCCATCCCTCGCTTCACATGCAAGAACATCTTTCCTCTCCGATTATTACGATGGCTGATCCTACTGCTTCAACCCTCCAGCGCTTAGAGAAGAGCAGGCAGAGCTGTCCCTAGTCCAGAAGAGAGAGGGGAAAAAAAGCAAAAGTGTCTGTGGAGTAGCACAGGCTGGCTCTTGCGCGAGGGATGGAAGGAGGAAGGAGGTCGGTCCTGCCGATGTTTGGCCCCGTGCCTAGTGTGGGGATTCAAGCTGCTTTGCAGATGGCACCTCTGCGTTTGTGCGTGTGTGCGCACGGATCCACGCTGCAAAGGAGAACTTGCTGTGGTGGAGCCGGGCAGGATGATGCCCTGAAACGAGGGTACCACGGATGTTGTTTGGGGAGAAAACAGGCTGAATTTCTCAGTACATTTCTGCAGAGAAGGAGAGAGAGTTGCTCTTTTTCTCCCTTCCTTACCTGGAACTGGGATGGCTTTTCACAGCTACTCGGGATGTTTTCAGCCTGGAAGTTCTTGGAGTAAGTACAACACCCAGATAAAATATGTTTTTGTCTGTGGTTCATTGAGTAGTTATGATGTTTGGCCTCGAATCACAGAATAATCTCACCCCTCGCTTCTCCAAGCACCTAAGCATCGCACTTTAAAAAAAAAAAAAACCACATCGGGAAGTAAGCAAGTTACTTAAAAGTAAATTAGTTTAATCTTTGTAGCCAAAACATTACATTCTTGCACCCTATTAGGAGCTGGATATGGCTTTCTAGGTAGTAAAAGTTCTTTTGATGTAACTTCGGTTGTGTCTTTTAAACAGTGCGTATCTGATGGTACGTCTTTGTTTGAACTTCACTTTTTCTCTGTGTTTTGCTTTTTAAATGGATTTGCTGAATACTGGACACAGTGTATTTATGACCTTTGAAAATGGTGAATGTTTTGAAGGAGGAATTTTGGCTTCTCGCAGGGACCTGTAGAGAGAGGCTTGTATTCACAGTTACAGTAACAGATTTTTTTTGTGGCACTTTGATGACTGAGAGGTGTTTATAGGCTTGATTCATAACTGAGTTACGAAGGTTTTCCACGGAAATAACTTATTAAATCTGTGGCGCTCGCAGGAACGATTGAAGTCTGTAGATTTGCTATTCATCAAAGGCACCTCCTTTCCTGGACTCCAATACCTAACTCAGCATTTTAGCTCTTGGAGGATGCTCAGACCCAAAAGGGTGTGCGGTGTGGAAGCCCAAGGTGTGTTTTAGTAAGAAAGAGAAAAAAAAAAAGTACTCTAACGCAAACTGGAAAGGAGGGGAAAAAAAAAAAAACTTCAGGAAAAACATCCCCTGTCGTTTGGAGCCGCTGATGGTTAAACCTGGTTTTCTGGAACACTGCGTATTTGTGTGGATTTTACTTTGCTGCTCGACAGCTGAAAAGTACATCCCTTTACTGCTGCTGGCCGGGCTGCTGCCGGCTTTGAAGTGCCTCGAGCCCCTGGAACCGCGGCTTCGATTTACTGGCACAGCAGACTCGGCTCTTTGTGCTTCCAGAGTGCCGGGATCCGAGGGATTAGGCTGTGGCCACGGGGTTCGTGTCCGTCTGTCCTGCCGTGCCGGGGCTCTGCGAGGGAGGAAAGGAAGGTGCCGCCTCCCCAGCCCGTGCAGGGGTCAAGGGCTGCGGTGGCGGTCGAGGGTGGGGAGGGACGTGGCTCCTCGAGCTCCCGCTTTGCTCATGGGACATTGGTTTTGGGCGGCGCTTGTCCCAGCAGCGAGCTGCACTCCCTCTCCCTCCTGTTCTACACCTTTCTCTTGGGTGATTTCCCCCCAGAAGTGGGTGTTTAGCCTGGAAAAAAGCGTCGTTATGGGGGCTGAGTGCTCGGAGAAGGGAGGTTGATGAGAAGTTGTACAATGCACCCCCAGCACCGGGGTCCGGGCTGCAGATGCTGAGAACTGTTGAATTCATGTTTGTTTGTCTTTCCCCTCTTCTATAAGAGCAAAACATCTCACATGGAAATGCCTGTCTTGGCTGACCTCCTCCGGAGTTGCTAAGCACTGACTTGTCATGGCCTTTGCAGCTCCAGGGGCTGGAGCGGGGATTAAATGGTGCCCAGCGATGAAGCGCTGGAGCGCGTTGCTGCTGCGCTGCCCCGTTCCTGGCGATGCTTTTCCTTCGGTGAAAAGCTGAGCGTCGTTTGGTTCGTGATCCCGGGCTCTGCTTATGGGAAAATACCAGCAGCATCAGAGGATGTAGATGCGATTAAAACCAAGGCCCTGTTCCTGGTGGAGCATCTCCTTAATCAGCCTTTTTTCAGCCGTTTCAAGGCAAGCAGCTCATGCTGGTGCTGTGTGGTTGTTTCAATGCCAGGGCATGGGGGTTGAGCCCATTTTTGGGGTGCGGGGATGTCTCGTGTGGGGTGGCAGCGCAGGGAGGCCGAACCGTGGCTGGTGCTGAGCCACATCCATCCGGGGTGTGCGTAATGGTGATGGTGAATTACCTCTGACCAGACCTGAGTTCCCTCATACAACAAAACCCGTTCCTGCCTCTCCACGGGGATGCAGGCTTTGGCTGGGAACAGACGGGCTGCGAGGCTCCTCTGTGCTCTCAGCGTTCTGCATTTCAGGTTATAAAAGCCCGTGCACGAAACCTGCCAAAAAGTCAAATTCCCAACAGTGCGAGAGAGAGGGATCAGTAGAGAACTTGTTTTGTTCTTCGCAGCAGTTTTGTGTTCCTGGGGGAGCTGGAGGCCTTTCCTGGTGGTTCAAGAGCCCCTTGCGGTGGAGCCCGCGTGGCCCTGTCCTGCAGCATCCCCAGCCCTCCCCATCGCGCTCCGAGTGCGGTTCCCAGAGCAAACCCCGAACCAAACCCTCCTCCCCTCCCTGAGCAGCAGTTCATGACAGTGCTCTCGTGTCACATTCGCTGTCCCAGCCGGACGGTGGCGCTCAGCTGGACCCACTGCAGCTTGGCCGTCTCCCTGCCTGGGCCTTGAAGAGCTGTGCTGGTTGCTGCCTTCCCCTTCCTCTGCCTGCCTTGGGGTGTGATGGGTTTGGAGATGTTCCCCCTCCTGGGTGCTCTTTATCAGCTGGGAGGACCGGCTGCTCCTCCCTTGGCTGGTTAGGGGCTGGAGGAGTTGGAGGCTCCATTCTGCGGCAGGAGCATCTCCTGATGCAAGGAGGACCGTGCCGGGGATACCTGGGCAGTGTTACTTGCGCTGCGGAAGGGTCTGAGACACAACTCTGTCGGTTTTATCTACATATTCCATTAGCAGGAGCGAAATGCGCCAGCAGAAAGGCTATTTTTCAGCTCTTTCCATTTATTAAGGTCTCATTTGCTAGGGTTTTTCCATTTGAGGAGCCAAAGAATGTTAAAGACTTTTAAAAAAATGCCAGCTGCTTTATGTTTTCACACATAGTGATGCAAACCACTGTTGTCTATTTAGTAAAGAAAAAACCAGCAGTAACTGAAGGATTTGAAAAAAAAAAAAACAAAAAACCGAAAAACATAGATACCTGCACAGAGTTGTAGCACTTGGCTGTTTGATGGGTGATGATAGTGTTGTGTTGTCTTTAGGTTCATTCCACGTGTCTCCAGAGGATCCCAGAGGGATGGACGTGCTGTTTGGAGCATATCGCTATATCGCTTTTCTTTCGTTTACTTACTTTTTTTTTTTTTGGCTGTTCTAAAGCGTGGCCTATTCTAGGGGCAAGTGCCTGGTGCTGTGCTCAGACAACGGTCTGTTTGTGAGATCCGCACCGGCAAAATGTGAGTTTGTCTACTTGGAAGAATGGGGCGGTTGATTCGTCTCCCCTGCACAAAGGCTGTGGGGTCTCGGGGCATCCCTGCCTGCGCAGGGGGGGCAAACGTGGACACTGGCGGCTGGGAGCTCCTGGGTTTTCCCCCCCTTCCTTCATAAAATCCAGAGAAGCCATAGCATAACACAACTTTTTGCAGAAAGAGAACTGTGCAATTACCCTGAGTAATTGCTTTGTGCTCAGTGCTGCAGGGTTCTCTAGGGTCCAACACTTGGAAGAGGGAAACAAATGTGTTGGGGAAGGTCTTTACACTAAGTCTAAGCGATAAGCAAAGCGTATGGGAAGTGCTGCACTAAAGTGTTAAAGACATTTTGAAACGTCACACAGAGATAAGTGATGCTGGGGGAGGTGGTGCTGGTACCCATAGCATCCTCCTCCTGGGCTTGCCTTGCCTGGTGCTGCTCTCAGCTCACGTTCTGGAGCCGCTAAATGGGTCTGTGTTGCATTGTACACTCTGATTTGGGGCTTTTGATGGAGTGAAAACTGTCGTGGCCCTCAGTGTTCACAGGGAATATCGCTTTGGCTGTCTTTGCCCATCCAAAAAGAGGAGGTTGTGTCCGTGCAGGCACTGAGCCAAGATCAATGGGCAAAGCTGTGCCGAGTCTCACAGCTGGTCGTTGCTGGTAGTTATAAAAAGCTCAGGCTCCGAGATTAGATCTGGTTGGGTTTGTCTGGTGCAACTTGGTGCATCCAGCTGTGGAGAGAGAGCAGAGAGAAAAACTGGAAGTTTAATGTCTCAGACCCAAACCATCCCTATAAATTGTGTCTGCAGCTGCCATTGAAGTCTCCAGCTATTTCTGCCACGGGGCTGATAATGGTAAAACTGAAGCCATGAGGTTTTGATTTTGGCCTGTTCAAAACCAGAGGACTCTTTCTAATAAGATTTTATGAAGTCTTGAGAACAAGATGTTCCAGTTCCGAGGGGGATGTGGATGCCTGGGTGCAGGAGCAGCCCTTCGTGAGGAGGCCAGGGCTTGTTTATCCCCAAGTGTCTCAGGAATTACTTTCTGAGATCTGCAAAAAAAACCCAACAGAACAAAAAAAGCCCAACAAAACTTTATGAATCAACCGGGAAGCCAGTAAAAATTAGTAGTAACAAGCTCATTTCAATAGAAATGGGTTTGTTGCTCTGCTGGCTGCCAACCATTTATGAGACTGGCTCGGTGCCGGTGAGCAGGGTCCAGCACGCTGCATCCTTCCACCCTCCTGCTGCTGGAAATAATTTGTGACTTAAAAAAAATAAATAACACTATTGTGGAGCTTGTTTTATGGTTGGGGCCTGAGTTGGGCAAGGGTGACAGCTCTAGCTAGCTCGAGTTTGCAAAAACCTGCTTGGGGGCTTTCTCCTCCGTGTCGGGTGGGTTTCGGCTGGGTGTCCGCGGGCGCTGGCTGGGTGCTGCACTCGCGGTGCGTTGGGTCAGCGGCCGGGCTGGGTCTGCGGCCGTGCCGATGCGGAGAGCGCCCGGCGCCGTGCGGTGCCGCGTGGTGAGCAGCTCAACAGCACGGCGAAAGCCTTACCCGGGGCTTTGGCATTGGTGGCGCAGATGTGTGTGGTGTTTTCTGCCCTTTTTGTTCAGTTTTCCTGCAGGGAGCCTGGGGAAACACCACGTGCAAGGGAGTGAATAGGTCCGTCTGTCTGGATTACAGCTCATTGACCTCCTGTGGTCTGTAACCAGCCATGGTGACGGACTCACCTGGTATGAATGAGCCCATCGGATCGTGGTGGTGGGATGGCCATCGCTGGTATCTGCCAGCGCCGAGCTGCGGCCTCTGGGGAGGTGACATTTGCTGCAGGCCGACGTGAAGCAGTTTGGTCTGGCTCTTTACTCCATCATTCAGTCCCCGTCCTCCTGGTTCAACCAAAGCCATTGGTGGTGTGCGATTCTGCAGGATGAGGTGATCCTGGGATGCGGGGTGGGCAAGAGGAGATTCTCGGGCTGTTTTATGTCCCTCAGTGAGCTGGTGATACACCATGTGCTTTTCCTTCCAAGCCCGTGCCCATGTTGGGGACATCCTGGCCTCACCAAACCCCAGAGTTGTTTCTCAGTGCGCCAGGTGATGGCTCGTTTGGAGGAGCAGGCCCCAGAACAAGCCCTTTTCTGATTTGGCCCATCCTTAAATACAGTGGGAGTTCCCACTGTGGGAATCCATCTGACTTTTCCGTGTGCTCTGGGTTTATTTCGGCGCTTGCACAGCGGGCTGGCCTGTGCTGGAAGCGGGTGGGAGCCCGTGCCACCCGTCCGCCGCCTCTGCCGGCGGTGATGGCTGTGCCGGCAGTGATGGCTGTGCCGGCGCTGGGGGTGGCTGTGCCGGCGGTGATGGCTGTGCCGGCGGTGGTGGCTGTGCCGGCGCTGGGGGTGGCTGTGCCGGCAGTGGGGGTGGCTGTGCCGGCGGTGATGGCTGTGCCGGCAGTGGGGGTGGCTGTGCCGGCAGTGGGGGTGGCTGTGCCGGCAGCGGTGGCTGTGGGTGTGAACATGGGGGCAGCTCTTTGCGCCCCGTTGGCAGCACATCTTCTCTTGGCCGAGCTGGTTGATTCCCAGTCTGGACAGATCTGTGTCCGTCTCCTGGAGAAAAGGAGCAAACCAGTTCATGGAGGCAGCGGGTGCTCTGCTAGAGCCACTCGCGTGTGGCCGTGGAAACTTCCACCCCAGAGGAGAGCAAGGAAATGCCTTTGCGAGTACAAAGTAAGGTAAAGATCCTATGTGCATGGTGAGTTGCTCTTCCCCCCATTGTTAAGCTATTTTAATGAAAGGGAAATGTCAGCAAAAGTATTTTTTTTTAAAAAAAAAAGTCACTGGCGCATCAGTAGTTCTAGAATGGGAGTGCTCTGGGCAGCTGCTTTGCCGCTGAAATGAGAAAATTAGTGTTGTTTTTTTTATTTCCAGGTAATTATGGCCACATATTTTGAAATGTCTGTGGTCTTTTCCACGTTGAATCATTAACATGGACCTTTAGAACTGGATTGAATTCAGCTGTGCTTGAAAGGGTCGGTCATTTGAGACTTTTAACTTTAAAGATCTTTGCAAATTAGTTTTGCTCTTGCCATGCTGAATTTGTTTGTGTAAAAAAAAACCTCAGTGGATTTGGTACGTGTCTGTCTTTGAAGGGCTTTGCTTCAAAGGCTGCTTGCATTTGGTGTTTTATAATGTGGGCTCCGCTGTCCGTGAAGCTCCGCTGCTTCGTGGGGAAGCGTCAGATAATGGCTCCGCTAAAATGGGCAGGAAAGGGCGTTTTTGGCGTTTTGGAGGGTCAGCAGTGTCTTATTTTGCTGCAGTGTTCACCATAGTGCCGGGCTCACCTCCTCCGGGGCTTTGGATGGTTACAGCCTCCTTGGGTTTGGTCTCCGTGGCTGATAAATGTCGTTCCTGCCCCTTCCCCTTCGCTTTGGCTGCGGATGAAAGGAGCCCACGGGTGACCTGTCTGGTGTTTGGAGATTTAGAGACACTTGGTCCCATAAAATTCAACTGAGATCTTTGCAGTCAGAAGCCAATTGCAAGAGGTGCAGTTGGACCATAGCTATTTAAAAAAAGGTGAACGGTAAAAATAATATTGCAGAGTTTACCAATTCTTGGCTCAAAATCTGTTATTTCAAAGAATGATTTAATCTTGAAAGCCAAAATGCGAGGACCTGCCTAGCGTTTTGCATGTTTGTATCACATCTGTCCCCATCCAGGTTTTCCCTGTGGGGCTGGAAGCCTTTTCCCATCTGGCCTGACGAATGCGTGCACATCCCAGCGTGCTGCACATTTTAATTGTTAGTTTTAAAATGCATAAGCAGCAGCCAAAAAAAAAATAATAAAAAGGTGTTAATGGAAGAGCTGTCAGCTCACAAAGTCTTGGGCTGCTGAGGAGAGCTGCTCTCAGAGCCCAACACAAAACCCATGAAGGTTCAGGTGAGCTGAGAGTGCGTTGTCTGCATTAAATGCAGAGGCTTTGTTCCCGGTGATGCTTTTGGGCTGAAGGGGCTGTCCTGGCTGGATGTACGCGATCTGATCAATCCGGGTTTAAACGAGGACAAACTAGCCAACACCAGAACATTTCTGAGAGCCTGAAGATAATCCCGGATCAGCCGCAGCTCAAATCGCCGCCGCTCCATCGCTGCCTTGCAGGAAACCTTGGTTTCTCCTCGCTTTCCCCCCTTTTCTCCCTCTCATTAAGATTTGTACACAATATTATTTTAATCCCATACTCTCGCCCCTCCTTTTTCCTCTCCCCCTCCCCGCAGGCTCTCTTCCCCCCATGCAGGCACACAATGAGGAACAGCTGGCTCGCGAAGCCGGTTTCCCCTCGGAGGCAGGAGCAAGCTGCGCGCAGGGGCCGCGCGAGGGCCGGGCTGGCACCCGGCTCAGCCCCTGCTTCTCCCTCGGCCTCCAAAGTGCTTGGTTTTTCTCCCCTTTGAAGCACGCGGTGTTTTTACTCCCGAGGTTCAGGGCTGGCTCCTGAGCCCTCCCAGGCCGGAGCATCGCCCGGGTGCCGGAGCATCGCCCGGGTGCCGGAGCAGGCGGTGCGGCTGGGGGCCCGGGACGCGGGGTGTGCCGTACGGCTCTACAGCTCGCGGCCTTGCCTCAGCCGCCCCAGCCATCGCAGCACAAGCTTGTTTTAATTAGGGGTTCGTTAAGACATGGTGCTTTATTTCTGAAGCTTTTCTGCGGGTCAGGCTGGCTCGGTGCAGATCCCTGGGTTTGAGAGCTTGTGG
The DNA here is from genome assembly GCA_013399365.1 of Pampusana beccarii. Classification (NCBI taxonomy): domain Eukaryota; kingdom Metazoa; phylum Chordata; class Aves; order Columbiformes; family Columbidae; genus Pampusana; species Pampusana beccarii. The sequence continues at coordinate 460,349 of VWYH01005265.1, read as the reverse complement.
TGCGTTGAGCATGGGAACCCTCCACTGGGATTTGAAGACGTGTTTTCCACCCTTTTCAAACACCCAGGAAGGTCTTAGGCATTCAGAGGATGCTTCCAAGGCAGGCAAGCAAGTTGAGGATTTAATTGCAAGTGAAATTGGTTAAAGCGTTAGCAACTCGCACTTCTGTGCTTCATTACATACCAAGAGGCCTCATGACCACCCTTCAGTGCCCCGTTGGTGCAGGCAGCACAAACTGGAAAACAGGGAGTTGCAGCTAAAACCTCCATCAGGATTAGTGGCTTGGGCTGGGCTCCTCAGCTGGGGGGGTCTCCGATGGCTGCACAGGGCTGTGCCCTTCGGTCCAGCCCTGCAGACGGCAAAGGGAGCCGCAGGCGCGAGGGGTGGTTTATTGCCCCGACAGAGGGAAAGAGCCGTTCTCCAGCACCGGGGTGAGTGTATTGACCTGAAGGAAAGAGCACGGGCTTATCTTGGAGCTTTTATTACTTATTTCTCCTTTGAAGTTGCATTTAATGCTTGTGTCTTGTAAATAAGCTGAAGCGTAGTGTGATGTGCAGGCAGCAGGGATGGTTTTCCGAAGCGGTGTATCTCTATCCCATCGTAACTGAGGGTGCAAGGGCGGGCCGAGTCTCTTTGGCGTGGTGCTCCAGTGCCGCTTCTGTGAGTGCAGAATCTTGTGGTCTCCAGGTTGACTCGAATGGATGCTAAAAAGGTAACAGTCAGCTTTAAACACAGGTGCACTCCCAGACTTGATAGATCAAGTCACCTTGATACCTTGAATTATTTTCCCCTGGTGTGATGAAGCAGGGAGAAATTCTCAACAATTCAGCATTTCAGAGCTTCAGGAATGTGACTTTTTTCTGGATAAGCCCAACTTAGCAGCTCTCTGCAAAAAGGATGAGGAGAAGAGCTCTTGCCTATGAGTGCCCTTTGGAGTGCTCTGGCCACCGCTGCCCTCCGAGGTACCGTCCAGCCAGCGGGGTCCTGCAGCGAAAGGGGAAAAATCAAGGCTGGGTTTTTTGGAAATAAGGCGGTTCGAGCGCTCCCAGAGCGGTGCCTCTCTGTTTTGAGTGAGGTTGTGGGTGTTTATTTGAGGGAAGAGCTGCTCAGCCAAACATCCTGCTTTTAAACTTGACTTAGCAGCAGTCGGAAAGATGCCTGCAGCTATATTTGTGTGCAGCCTCTGACTGCTGTCGTCTCTGGGCACAGAGGGGATTTGCAGCAAGGGCTCACGAATGGGCTCCCGTCATTTTGGGGTTTCCGCTGCATTAAAAGCTGTAGTTGCCGCCTCTTTGTGCTGGAGAAGCTCTGTCTGCCCTAGCACACGTTCTTGGAGACATCCAATGTGAGCTGGGTGTCTCGCAGGGCTCCGAAAACCCCACCCCTTCCCAAAGGGGGATGTTCGAGCCCTGAGTTTTGAGACAAAATAAAAGGCGGTGGGAACTGCCAAGTTTGAAGGGGGAGATCTTGGGTTTGGGTCAAAACCGCTGTGGGTTTTTTTTCCCCTTGTTTCAATCCCAAACGCAGCCCTGCCAGAAACTTGGCTCAACTTCACCAGCAGAATTAGAAACGTATTTATGTTTGGGGGGTTGTAAGGAAACCTGAAACCAGGTGAGTTTGGCCGGGACGGGCCCCTGGGGCTGGGCGCTGCTCGCCCCGTCCTCTGCCATGTGTCTGTGCTGGGAGCAAGAGCAGAACGAGATGTGCGTAAGATGCATGTAATAGATGCTTTTCTTAGCAACAAGGCTGAAAAAGAGTTGACGTTGTGCCTTTTAACATTGCACACAGGAGGAAACCCTTTTTCTGCTGATGCCCCTTTATGGCTGGGATGGGTCTCTGCTCAGCCTGGGTTTGGCCATCACAGGGTCCTTCAACCTGCAAGAGAATTTAATAGCAGCTCTTAGACTGTCAATGGCTTCTGAGGCGGGGGATGCGTGGATGTGAGTTGTGGCTTTACCAAAGTCTCCTGCACACCACAGCGTTGTGCTTATTCAGCCTGCAGTTCCTCGAAATAGCACGTTTAATCTTACATTGGCCACTTGGATTTTTGCAGAGCTGGAGCATCCAGGTTGTAGCTGTAAGAGACCATCAGGGTATCTCATTTATCTTCTTCAAGGCATGGGGGTGTGATTTGTTTTTAGCAGTACTGAAAAATACTGAATTTTGAGGACATGCTTGTCCGCAGGCGCAGCTAAATGCCACGTTGCACATCAGCGTTGTGTCTGCGGGTAGAAGGATCCGCTAACGTATTTACATTCACAGTCCAGTTTCCAGCTTGATTTGACATCCCCAGTAACTGATGAGGACGACACATTGCCCATAAGATTGGAATTACCTTAGTGAGATGTTGCTTTTATGTGTAGTTAAAGAGCTGATAATTTTTTGGGTCGTTTTGGTGCTGTCTGGATAGCAATCCTCACACTTCATCTCAGGTTAAGACAAATGTCCACGTCTGAGCTGTTTTTCTGGATACTTAACTGCAGTCAACAGGGAGAAAAAGCCACTTGTAGGGCACAGTTAGGCTTCTCTGTAAGGGAGAAGTCTGGAAGTCAGAGGAGTTGTGCCCCAGGAGTGCTCGTGTCCCATCGTTTGGTGCTGGGAGCGTGGCCGTGGAGGTCGGGGCTTGCTCCCGCGGCCCCGGGGTGCTGTGATTTACCCTCGTGTCAGCTGAGCCAGCGAGGGGATTTGGGTGGTTGTGAGCAACGTGGAAGAGAAAAAAATCTATTTTTAAGGGAGGGAAATGTACCGCGCTGGCCACTGAAACAAACAGCAAAGTCCTCCTCAACTCCGACAAGCGCTGAACCATCTCCATTGTTTAATAGCGGTTGGGAGCATGATGTCATGGGCAGAAAATAGCACCTGTTGTTATCAGAGTAAAAGTTTAATTTCTTGTAATCTTTTCCTGGGCTGCCGCCCCTTCCAGCCTTCCCCGCGGGAACCCGCGAGCAAATCTCCAGCCCCTTCCTGATTGTTTTTCCAGCTCCATTACACAACGTGCGTTTGTTTGGTTTTGCAAATTGGTCATGAGCAGTGTCAATAGCTGGAGATACACAGAAAGGAGAATGGACTTTATTTGGGTTTTAGGGCCTTCTAAATGAATAGTGCCAAAATAAATACGGAGTTTTATACTGGGATGTGCAAACTAAACAGCCCCCGAGCTCGGGGGGAGAGGTTCAGCGGAGCGCAGCGGGGATGGGACCATCGGGTACGCTGAGCGTCGAGCGGGACTCGTGAAGACTGATGTCCCCTTGGGCCTGCGTTGTTCTTTTTCTTTAATGATGGATTTACAAGGATGTAAGAACGTAAGGGCTGGTAGCAGCACACTGGGTGACTTAGCTCATTTGCCTTCCGTCTTTAGAAACTGCATTATGTTTTTCAAGCTCTACTTTAAAAGAAGTTATTCCTCTGCTGCTGCTGCATTGTCCTGCGATAAAAACCTTTTTAGTGTTTCTACTTTGAATTGACTTGTGGCAAGTTTATCTCCATTTGTTCTGATTTTCCCTGTAGTTACTCATTCCTTTAAGCTTTGTAGCGTGGCTGGGGGAGGCCGGGTTAGAGCTTCCTTGCACGGCAGGAGTTGAGCATTGTGCTTCATGGCTGCGAGAGCTGTACCTTCCCAACAGGCTCCGGGACTTCAGGCGACGCCTCGGTGAATGCGACATCCCAGGTCTGAGCACGGCTCCACAGTCACACTGGCGTTTGAAAGCTTTCCCAGTATCTCACGTCACAGTGGCATCAGGGCACTGGTTTCTTCAGCATCGCCGTTGTCTGCAAGTGTGACCTTGGTGAGATGCTATTGCTGGGAATCAGGGGATGCCCAGAATATCTGTGGCTGGACCCTTCCATCAGATGCATCATTAGGAGGAGTTGCGCACGAATTTTAGACTGGTTGGAGCTGTTTCGTGGCGCCGATGGCAGAGCCGTGCGCTGTGTTTGGATGAGTAAGGCTGACTTCACCACTGACAGCACACTGGAATGGCCGGAGCCTTTCTAAAACAGACAATTGGAATGCCCAGGCCAATTTCTGCTCTGAGTTAACAGCTGTCTAAATACAACCATGGTGAAGTCAGTTGAGTTACTTGGAACCTCTGGTCAATATTTGGAGCAGAACCTGGCGGTCCCCAGGTGTGCGATGTGGAATAATTTATTTGTAGAAAAGAGGAAAATGTGATGGTGATTGGAGAATAAGAGTCAGTCTGCCTTGCTCATCATGGATTTTTAGTGTCCTGCAAGAACTTTCCCTTTAGAAAACAGGTTGCCTCAAATAGCCGTAGTGGCTTGCTGAGGGCACTGGGTTATGAAAATAAATAAAAGTGAACAGTGCTTCTAGAAACGTGAGGAATGTGAAAATGTTTAAACAATTTAGTACGAGAGAACTTTATTCAAACATTTAATCGAAGAGCGCGCTTTCATCTTCAAAACATCGGCATTTGAACTCCCATCCAAGTTTTTTCCGGACTTTCTTTGCACTTCATCGTATACAACAGAAAGCCTTGCTTTGCAAAGTGAATAAACTTCCAGTTCCTTGTTTCCATTTGTTGTTGTTGGTTGCCTCAAACACACCTAAATTACAGTAAAGAGGCTGTTCTGGGGAAAAATCGCTTAACGTGTTATTTCCTGCATTAGGAAGATCTGCGTTTATGTGAAGAATTCGAGCTGGGAAACACCGTGTACAAGCAGATCTCGTAAAGCTGCACGGCTTTCCATATGGAAACCACCCTCAACACAGATGTGTCAGTGAGCACTTCTTGTTCTCCCCTCTAGTGCAAGGGAATGCTCGCCCCCGAGAAGCGCATCTCTCCGCACAGCACCTGCCGGAGCGGCCGGGCGGGTGGCTGGCGCTGGTTTGCTTTGGTGAGGGGTGCAGAAGTCGGCGGTAAGGAATTGGGCGTTGTTTCAAACCGGCCACATGGCGTTCGGGGGAAAAAGATGAATAAGAAAATCTTGAAATGGGTATGTATTAGTCAATTTGTTTGGACTTACATAATTTTTGCCTGTATGATGTTAAATCTCCTTCTGCAGTTCGAAGGGAAAAATCTCAGGACTTCTATCCATAATGCTGTCCACTATGCAGTAACTGTAAGCAGATTTAAAAAAAAAACCAACCCAGTGACACTGGAGTTACGCTCATTGCGATAACTTGTTGCACATAACCGTGCTCTGTTTTGGGGTGAATGAACGGGATCAGCTTAGTAATTATTTCCGTAGGATTGTGACCTCAGGGGCCCCTTGGGTTCAGCATTAGCATTGGAAATGTCCCTGTTTGTGTTCTTAAAACCATCTAAGCGTGCGCCGCTGCGATGGCCTGCCGTGCTCTGATGGGGAGATATATGCTTCCTAAGTACATTGTAAAAATTTTATAAAGTACCTTAAATATTTACACAACAAGCATTTAAGGAAACAGTTATGTCTCTAAAGGAGCTGCTGATCCTTTAGGTCCATCAGACCATGGACTTGTATTTTTTTTTGTTTTATCTGACCTTCAGGAATTTCTTTTTTTCACCCAACTGTTTTTAAGCAGACAAACAAATGGAAACTCATACACAGGAACCTATAAATAATGTTAATGACCTGGCTTGTGTCCTCAAAAGCCAGGAAATTTCAGAACATGACGGCAAGCCGGCCCTTTGCTCACCCAAGGGTGGAAAGCGTAGCTGGGAAGAGATGGTGGCAAGGACAGCACAGGTCCTGGGGCGACACGTGTGTCCCCAAACAGGGTGTTGCGGTGGCCCAAGCCACCCCGCCCCGGCAGGAGGCACCTTGCTGGAGCTGCTGGAGTCTCGTCTTTGTGTGGGGTTTGGTTTGTGATGTGCAGCCTCGGGGGTCCTGTCGCAGGGTTTGGGAGCTCGACCGGTGCCGACGTGGTTTGTAGGTGGCCGGTTTGACACGGGCGCTCTTTCTGCCTTGTGGGGCATCCAAGACGCAGGCAGTCGTTGCACGGCGGGTTTTGGGGAGGCCTGGGCATCTCTAGCACTTTCGCCCCATCCTGCACCCCAGCAGCCTCCGCTTGCTGCTGGGTGCTGAGGCGACTCAGCCGCACGGCTGGATGTGACTCGGGGCGAGCTGGGGTGGCCGGCAGGGCTTTGCCTGCTTTCCTTGCGCTTGCCCTGGGACAGGTGCCGTTCTTTTGCTCCCAAACTCGATTTCACAAGGCTCCAGCAGCGCTGTATCTGTAGCGCCGACGAGATGCCCACGCAGGTTTTATTTCTTGCTTCCCCTGGCATGAGTGCCTGTTGTTCAGTTGGGGAGCTGCTGAACCCTGCAGTGAGACGGTGGCTTTGCAGCTGCTGGCAGCAACGAGCCGAACAGCCTTTGACTTCGTGGATGAGTTAAGGAAGATGCGAGGGCCCAGCCATGGAGGAGAGCAGCCCAGAGCCCTCCCGGCCATTCCCGGTCATTTAGGCATGGTTGGGGATGGATTTCCCCTTGGATGGCAATGGGTGAAGACATTGCTGAGCTGGCTAGCAAGGGGTGGGTGCCTGCGTGATCCCCCCGTGGGCGCCCGCCGCCCCTTGCTTTGCTCTTCCTGAGATGCACAGGTTATTTTTTTTTATTTTTTTCGTCCTGCTCGCACGGCAAACGGATGTTTAGATCAGAAAGGAAATAGGATCGCTGTTTTCTCAGCTCCGCATGCAGCAAACAGCCCTTCAAAATAACCCGGGTGTCGTAAGTGCCAGGAAAAATAGTGAAGCCAAAATGTTGTAAGCAAATAATTGGTCTTTCTGTTAAAGGTCTCCTCTTCAGCTCTGAGTTTGTGTATCGGACCAGTTGTTTTTAGGTTTTGTTCTGAGGTTTTGCGATTTATTTTCAAAGCAAACATTTCAGTATGTGCCGGATCAGACATTTTACTGATCCCAGGTGATTTCCCTGGGACAGCTCAGCTCTTGGGTGGGAAGAATGGCGATCACCATCACTGTGGAGCTGGTGTTTGGAGCCCAGGTGCCCGCTGCTGGGTGTCACCCCGGGGGAGGTGGCCCGGGAGCCCACCCAGCGGGGCAGGGCCTGTCCCTGTCCCTGTGTCCTGCGGGGAAGGCTCCTGCAGAGGCTTTTGGCCGGCGCTGTGGGAAGAGCGCGGCCTCCCCACACAGCCCGGCTGAGTCACCCGGCCAGGAACCGGGAAAGGAGCTCGGCAGGTTTGGAAAACTGTCGGGCAGGGCAGGCGATGCCCTGCCTGCTCCCTGCCTGCTCCCTGCCTGCTCCCTGCCTGCTCCCTGCCTGCTCCCTGTGTGCTCCCTGTGTGCTCCCTGCCCGCTCCTGCCCGCTCCCTGCCCACCCCAGGCGATGGGCACACCTCAGGGTTCAGTTCAGCCTAAAGCCGTGGGGCTGGGGGTGGTTTTGCCCCCCAAGTTTGTGCACATGGTGCCACGACTGCCCTGAAGCCCCAGTCTCAAAGGGAAACCCTAAAAGTGCAGAATCATATAATTGTTTTGGTTGGAAAAGACCTCTAAGGTCATCAAGTCCAACCGTAACCCACCCCTGGCACTGCCCATGTCCTGAGAACCTCATCTGTCTGTCCAACCCTGCAGGGATGGTGACTCCAGCACTGCCCTGGGCTCCTGTTCCAATGCCCCACAGCCCTTTGGGGAAGAAATTGTTCCCAGATCCAACCTCAACCTCCCCTGCACAACTTGAGGCCGTTTCCTCTGCTCCTGGCGCTTGTTCCTGGGGAGCAGAGCCCGACCCCCCTGGCTCCAAGCTCCTTTCAGGCAGTTCAGAGATCAGAAGGTCTCCCCTCAGCTCCTGTTCTCCAGCTGAACCCCCAGCTCCCTCAGCCGCTCCCATCACACTTGTGCTCCAGCCCCTTCCCCAGCTCCGTTCCCTGCTCTGAATTCCCTCCAGCACCTCAAGGCCTTTCTTGGCGTGAGGGGCCCAGAACTGCCCCAGGATTCGAGGTTTGGCCTCCCCAGTGCCCAGCGCAGGGGTCCCTGTGGGTGAGCACGGATCTCCTGTCCCTTCAGGGACCTTTTGGGGACATCCAAGCCAGTAGCCCAGTTGCTACCACGCAGACCCGACGGGCACCCGTGTTGGCTCACACTGCCCCCTGCGTTCTGTAGGTTTGGTGGGTTCAGTATGGAGGATGTGGGGCCAGGAATGGGTCCTGCTCCCTCATCATCTCAGCTCGTTAGTCTAATGACTGCAGACACTGTGCTACACTAAAGTGGGGAATGGGGAACAGGTACTTTTTTTTAGACTTTATTTTATTTTTTCTTTTGGAAATGCAGCCTCTTGCAGTCATGCTTTCACCGTTAAAATAAGGTTTAAATTACAGGGCTGGCTGTGGCTTTTTCCCTTTCTTTCAGAATTTTTGCCAACTTGCAATTTACTTAATGAAATCCTGCTATTTCGTTTAACAGGGATGTTTTTTGCAGATGTTGATTTAACCCAGCTTTATAAAATATGTGAACTGTGCAGTTTCTTCCCTATTTTTAACAATTTAAAGGTTCTAGTGCAGTAACTTGACAGAGTTTATAATGTTGATACCTTGGTTTGTTTTTACCCTGCAAATACTGAGGTTGAACGATGAGGCTTCCACATCATCAGCAGCCCTGGCAGAAATAGTCAGAAATGTTGCAATAATGAGCAAAAGTTGTCCAAAGCGGGAACTGTGTCGCTCGTTGGAGCTTTGTGAATGTATTTCTGCAAAATATCTGACCCTGATTCTACACTCGCTTGTTCTTTAAGTTTTGTACAGGGAGGTTCTTTGCATCCGTATGGATATTCTATATATATATATGACCCATAGGAGAATGGAGAAGAGAAAGGAGTCTCTTGTAGGCTGCTGACAGGCTGCCTCTTTAATGTATAATACTAGGCATTTTTCCCCCCAATATGCCTTTCTTTTTAAAAATCAATTTCCCTTGAGGGGAGGGGAAGAATTCGCCATTTCTCTTTTAGCGCTCAGCTGTGTTGAGTGTGTGCAGTCTTGAAGTCGTTAGCCATAACGAAGCGTTCATGTGCTCCGTTAATCTCCCTGTCCTTGATTTACAAAGAGCCCGACCCGCTCTCCTTCCCGTTTTCCTCTTGATGGGAAAGTCGTTTGCTTTGGTACTTAATTTGCAGAGTTTACAGCTGCAGCCTGTGCATTCCCCACCCCAGGAGCGTCTCGTGGAGGAGTTGCAACCACAAACCCTGCATGAGCCGGTCCTGAAAAGGTTATTTTTAGCTTTAAATTTCAGCTGCCCTCCAAGAAAGATGAGAGCTGGTCCAAGGAAGGTGGGAGGGTTTTTAGTCTGAACCAAGACCCTTCTTGAGCTCTGCTCATACACCCACAAATTATTTTAGCTGGGTTATATTGAATGCGCGTTACTGGAAATCAGGAGACCCGGAGCTAAGGCTGGCGGCATCTCTTGCTGTGTCCTTGCTATAACTCGTTAATCCCTTTCTCTTTGAACGTCCCAAGTGAAGCTGGAGTCGCGGGGTGTCTGGGATTCACATTGGTGCAGCAGCACAGGATGGATACCACGGAGTTGTGTGTGTATTTTGGTATTTTCCTTTTCCCCCCCCCCATCTTTTTATAAGAAACTGTGGTTTTCAGAAATGAAAACAAGCCCTTCTTGGCCAGGGAGGGTAATTAGCATGAGTCACCTCTACTCTCCATGTGCAAATACAGGGTTAGGGATTTCATCATCTGGGAGATCACTGTGAAGATGCTTTTGGGGACTTTTGGAGGCCACATGTCACCGCCTGGCCAGGCTGCAGTGGTGCTTGCGAATGGTGTGGATTTCATGCAAATACACTGGTTTTCATCCCTCATCTCTTGCAGAAATTTTCTTGCTGTTTATCTGAACTTTAATAGATTTACAGCACCGTTCTGGGGAGTGTGAAAAGAAGACAAGGTGTGTTTGGTCTTTCAGGGAGAGCTTATCCCAGGCTAGCAGAAATGCAAGCCCTGTGCTGCATCTGCTCCTCTGGGTTGCTGATTTGTAGATTTTACAGAGAAAGTGCCAGAGAAAGAAAGACCCCTCCCGATGCATCCACCGTGGCACACAAATGTCACAAGGGTTGTTATCCACCGTGGCCTAGGTCCTCCTGCAAAGCAGAAACCGCCACCGCAGCATCCTCGCTGCCTCAGCTGCGGATGTGAGGGACCAACTACAGGGCTTAAATCCTGAGATGCTTAAGGCATTGTTTAGTCTTTGCTTTAAGTGGGAGTAAGCCCGTGGATGCTGGCCACAAGCCGTTGTCAGTGGAGCAAGCTGCTTGCTTGGAGCAAGGGCTGGGATAGACCCAGGAAATGTTTACACATAAATACAAGAACTAGCTATCGGAAAATCTGGCGTGTGGGTGCACACGCATGCACGCATCCCTCTGCACGTCCCTCCCGGCCCGGCTGCGGCCGTGCAGACATATATATATGTGCGAGCAGGAGGGCAGAAACCATCCCCGTCCTCCCTACCAGCACCGCAGGACCAAGGACTTGCCTCTGCCTTTCTGCACACAGACTCCATCCCCATTGCTTTTATTCCTCTCCAACAGATACGAGACCCAGGACCCCCCCATACAGGTTTATCCTTTCAGCGTGACCAACTTGGCTTGCACACCAGAGGGATTGTTTCCTTGCAAAGGCCACGCTGGCATCCAAAATCCTTTAATTCCCTGTAAAACTTGGGGCAGATCCGCCACGAGCAAGGCCTTGAAGTGACCACAGACGGTGTGATGTGCGGTGGAGCCGTGGGTCCCCAGCTGCGGTGCTTGCTCAGACAGCGAGCCTGGGGGACAGCTTTATCGGAAGAAGGATCTTGGGCTTCGGCCAGCGAGAACAAAGCCTGAATTTCCATTTCTACCCATGTCTGCTTCCCTTATATGTGAGGGCACTGATAACATGCTGGAAGAAAAAAAAAAAAAAGGATGAAAACCAAAATGACTTCTGAGGATGCTGGGGGAGAATGATCAGGCGAGGGGAGGCATCAACCGGAGCCCTTCTGAGTTGCAGGGGATGGGTTGGGTTGAGGGATCCACAGCCGGTGCAGGTGGGGGCTTGGAGTGGAAGCCCAAGGGTTTTGTTCTCCCGAAGGTCCCGGGCCGGGGTCTTGTGGCTGCCCGGGGCTGGACTCTGCACCCAGCCAGCCAGGGAGGGGCAGAGCGGCTCATTCCAGCCCATGCGGAGAAAAACATTTGATGGGCTCCTGCTCGTGGCCCCCGGGGAGCCTCCCCGGCCCGGCACTCCTCCGTCACAGCTTGTTTTCCAGGTTGGTGATAGTTTCCTAAAGCTTTCGCAGTCCTTGATATTTGCAGTGGTACTGGCATCGAGCCGACAGACATCTGTCCAGCGCCTCGGTCTCCTCTCGAAGGTGCTGCTTGTGGCTGCGTGGCGTCCTCGCTGCAGAGAAAACAGGGTGGCCTTGGGTTTTCTCAGCCCGCTCGCTGCTTCTCACGTTGTCTGCCTCCGCTCCAAAACCCTGCGGCTGGTTCTCGGGCGTCAATGCGACAGGGGTGCGGGCAAGGCTGGCTGCGTGCTGGCTCTGGAGGGCACAGCTTCGGCCGGAGTCTCAACATATATCCGGTGGTGACATTTTATTTGGTTTTGCTCTGATTTTCCACTCGGGGAAGCATCTCCACTCGTTTTCTGGTTAGTAAAAGCAGAAGCTAAATTCAGCCCGCTTCATTTCCCATGCCCTGTGTGAGCTCTTAAGCCCAAAGTTTCCAGCTTTGCTGGTGGTTTTGGGGAGCAAATTTTGCATGACCAGCCAGGGACATCCGAACAAGGCTTTGTGTAGGGGAACTGCTGAGCATTTGCCTTCTGAAAATGGCAAATTTTGGTTGTTACCAGAGGGAGCTGAGCTGTGATTCGGGGTTGGGGCTGTGCTTGGAGCAGTGTGAGTAGGTGACAGTGTGCTGCCGGCTGCGTGGCCTTTGCAGGACAGCTCGGAGGAGCTCAACGCCCTCATATTATCTAATAACCAGAAGAAAAGAAGCCCTCCTCCCTTTTTTTTTTTTTACTCCACTGCTTTTTGCAGAGGAGGTGCCTGCGTCAGGCCTCCTGTGCTGGGTTCGTGGTCCCGCCGCCGGGGATGCTCAGGTGCTCTTCACAGTCGTGGCAGTGGGGAGGCTGGAGCATCTTCGGGGGCATCTCTGCAGCCACCTCAGTGACGCCTTCGCCAACTCGGCGTCTGGCTTCCCAGGACAGCCCCACCACGATGTCCCCCCACCCCAGCAGACACCCAGTTATTTGGTGCTGGTGTGAGCTTGGCAGGGCTTTGGTTCCATCGCAGCCCCAGCCTCGTGCCCCTGGACCACCACCCTCCGTCCGGTGAATCCCAGGAGCCGTGATGAGGCACGGAGTGGTGCTACTCCTGTTTCTCTTCAGAGGGACCTACTAATTAGTTTCTGCTTTTAAAACGCTTTGAAGTGCTCGGCCAAAACTCCTGTGTAAGTGAAAACTATTATTATTTATTTACACCATTTTCCGGAGTCTCTCCTCCACCAACGGGATGCTCCCATTTGCCGCAGCTCTGGTCATTGAGCAGATAATTTCCCTCTCCAGGAGCATCAGTCGGGATTTCTAAGAGCACCTAAAGTTGCTCAGCAAAGCCGAAACGGGTTCGAAAAGCAGGAGAGCGCTCAGGAGGTCCCATGGGATTTGGCCGGCCCCAACTTCTGCCCACCAGCCCAGCCCAAGTCGGATGCGGTTGGCGTAGCCGGGATTGCAGCCGGCGGCCCCCGGATTAATTAATAGCGAGGGCTGGCAGGGCTCCAGGCGGGAAGGGAGCGCTGGACGTTGCGGCGGCGGCGGCTAAAAGGGAAACCTGCCATCGGGTGATTTATGGGGTGATTTCTCCCAGATTCTTGGCGTTTTTCAGGCTCTGGAAAAAAAAAAAAAAGGATCGCATACATGGTTGTTCAGAGGAGCTGAAAATGTACGAGTTCTCAACCTACAAATGAAAAAAGGGCTGCAGAAGGCGCTCGGGGAATGAGCCTTCTCCCCTCTAAGCGCAGTCGGTGCCTTGCCCAGCTGGCAGCGGGAGGCAGAGACAACAGCCAACCCCAATTACATGATGCTCAGAAGATTTTCAGCAAACCTCCCAGTTTTACAGAAAATCACTTAGAGGATGCCTTCCCCCCATCCTATGCCCTGTGTCTTTCACCATCTCGTTCATTTTCTCGGTTTTTCGGCTGTTTTCGGTTCGGGATGGGGACACCTGGGTGCTCACGGAGATTCCGAGCACGGCCCTGGGATTTTTGCCGGGCTTGGACTTACCCAGGGCTGCTTTCCAAGAGTGGAGGAGTCTCAGCCAAATTCTGGTTGATGACAGGTCTGGTGCTTTCATAGTTGGCAGTCGGCGTAGGTGATTACGTTTTGGGCTCCTTTTGAAGATGTATTTACATTGTTGTGCTAACTTTTACGTGCCAGGTATAAAGCCAGGTTACATGCGCAGCCCGGGAACTTAAAAGCGGTGAATGCGCCTGTGAAAGCTGTGAGCAAGGGAAGCTGGGATTATATGGAGACTGTTTGACTCAAAAAAATGAAAAAAAAAATCACCTAAATCTCTGAAAACATTGGCTTTTAGAAGTAACACATTAAAATGTCTGTGAAAAATACCTTAGTTGTGCTTTTCCAGTTTTTTTACTTTCTAGGACTTTTCACCCTTGGCTGAAAAGACCTTTGTAAACCATGAAGGGAAGCTGGGGAAAAAAAAAAGCAAGCTTAAATGCCTTAAAATCCTGTTCTGGATTGTGTATTTAATGGCCGGAGAAGGTGCATTAGAAACAAACTCCTTGAATTTAGCTTGAAAATAACCTAACTGATGATGGCTTACGAATTTCCAGGCAGAACTAAACATGGCGTGTGTTTTTCTTTGGAGGATATAAAAAAATTAGCATGAGCTGATGATTTTGCAGAGTAGTTTCTTTTATGCAGGGAAAATTGTTTTCATCCCAATTCTTGGCATTGGCTCCTGTCCTGTGTTGCTTTTGTTTCTTGGGCTGCCATGGAAATGTCCCCCTTTCCCCCCCAGACCTCTCCACGCGCCTCTTTCACTGGCTCTGTTGCCCGTCAGACCTTTTTTTTTGAACTAATTTAATTAATTAACCCAGCGCAAGTGTTCTTCTGAGTTAATCATCTGCTGGGCTAACGAATTAAATGGGCTCACGGGGAGGCTGGGGAGCGCAGGGCGCTGCTCCAGGGGAGGGGCGGGGGGAGGTGAGGGCGCCCCCTCCACGGGGTACCATGGCAGCCAGGGCTTCCTTGGTGCTGCCGTTTGCCAGATGAACGAGCTCCGTGGTTGCACGGCAGCCACGTCCAACGTGAGGAACACGCCAGGAGCTGTGCTGGGGTTGGAGGAGTTGGGACCCTCTTGGCCGCAGCAGCGCTGACACCAGGTCAGTCGTAATGTGCAGTCACACTGTTCTATAGTAGAGGCGTGAGCTGGGCTGAACCTTTCGGTCTCTCTCAGCAGAGCAAACCAGCAGCTGGAGAGCGTGGTGCTCTGTGGCAATGGGGAAGGTCCGTACTGTTGGCCGTGGCTGACATCGACTGGAGAGCTTGTCACAAGCTTTTTAGGGCCTCTGTGAACCGGGCAGCGAGTTTGTCTTGGTCACGGCTGGGACGTTAAGTGATTCTCAGTCGATTCTGGGCCTTAAAGATCCAGGAAGAGCCTCAAGCTCTCCAGCCTCCTGCTTCCACCCAGCTGCCATCTCCTTGCACAAGCCCGTTGTCATGCAGTAACACAGCTTCTTGCTTCACTGGAGAAACCCAGAAATGGTTAGAAAAAGGGACCGGACTGTCCTTGTCCTGGTGAGGACTTCCCCTGACTTTAGCTGGGGGAGCAGCCTGGAGAACCTCCTGCTGCCCCTGCTCCTCCGGTGTCCCCAGGGCCACCACAGGCAGCAGCCTGGGCCCTTCACGTGCTGGCAGGCGTAGGACGTTGCCTTAAATGCGTATGTTGGACCAGCGGTGGATCAGTCCCCTCTGCTGGCAGAGCGGTCAAGGTGTGGTTCACCAACACCTGCAGCTCCTCCAAGGGTGGCGAAGTGCTTTCCAAGTCCCCCCACGGCCCCAGTGAGACGGACAGACAGACAGACGGTGGCCACTTTGTGGCCCCGTGTCCCAGGGGCATCTGTGCTGGGACAAGGCTCGGCTTGTCCCCCACCCCGAGGGCCAGGGCTGGTGCCGGGGGTGGCTGCGGCACGGGGGCTCTCGGGGGGCCACAGTGATGCATTCCAGCTGAAACTTGTAAGGCAGAGGTATTTTAAGTATATTGGCTTAACGAAAATGGTTGTGAGCTTTGCTAGGGCAGATTGACAATTAATTTTTTTTTTTTTTTGCAGGGCCATAAAAATTCCATTTCTGCTGTGCAAAGTTTTAACCCCTTCCTTACCCTGGAGCTTGTTTCTAAGGGTATTAATGGGGGATTATTTTAACTGATGGCTCCCCGGTGAACTGTTAAAGATTTTTGGGAAATGTGCGTATTCTTTGTTCCGAGCTTTTTATCTGGACTTTGTTCACAGTAACCCGCGTATGGGTATAACCATCCTGCTTCCGCTCCCCTGCCTGTTTGGTGGTGTGAGCATACATCTGTGCTATGGCAGAGGGGAGGAAAAAGGCTGAGCGTGTGTTAGTAGAGTCTGAAGTGGAATAAAACTGAATGGAAGGACCTTGGCCGTTGAGAAGGGATGTAACTGGGCTCTATGCTGCTCCAAAATGCGGGAGTATGGGAGGGTAGGACATGAAAATGGGGTCTGGGCTGAGCTGTAGGGACACTCTGAATGTCCCACTCCGTCTGTTCAGGTGCCCAGGTGTGCATGTGAGTCCCTGTCACAGCTGGAGCGTGCAGTGATTTGGTTGGTGGTGGTTGGTTGGGGTTTTTTGGTTGGTTGGGGTTTTTTCACATTCGTGGTCTTCCCTGTGGGCGCCTCTTCAATGTGCTCTGGAAAGCTCATGGGGTGGTTTGGGGCCGGGTGGGAAGGGGGGACCGGATCAGCCGTTCCTCACAGAGGACTCTGCTTGGAAAAACAACACAGAGCCACTTGTGACTGCTTCCTCAGGAGTCCGTGCGAAAATGGGAATGTTCCTCAGAGCTCTGCAGAAAACTTCCCTCTCACCCCCTTTTCCTTACGCAGCAAGATCTTACTTGCAGCCATGTATCGGGGGGTGACCTGCTGAGAAGAGGTTTGGTGGCTTCAGAAGAGCCAAAGCATGAATCAGAGATATTTTAATTGTGTGTTTTGTGATCTGCCCATGTTTTCCATCCTGCTTTTAAGTGCAACATCAAGCAGTGGGACTGTGCAGCGTTTTGTTTTGGAAAAAAGCGTCTTTCTTTTCTCTTTTAATACACTGCTTTGAACTTTACTGGCATAAGGCACTGTCAAATCACAAATCATCTGAAACCTCAAGTTATTTTCTTTACCTCCACTCTCTGCAGGGAGCGAAAGCAGCCGTGCTGCTAACGCCGCGAGGATTTACAGTGTTTGCTCTTTGCATTCATTCCTGTACCTGGATTCCTTTTGCCTGAGCCATGCGGGACTCTTCCCATTAAGCTCTGGGTTTGACCCTCTGTCCTGCCTTCCTATCTCGTTTTTTTATCTTAAATTGTTTGAATTTCCTTTTGGATGTGTCTGCTGCGAGGCATCGGCGCAGCAGAGGAAACGGAGACTGGGAGGAACGAGAACGGGTAAACAAGAGCCAGAGCTTCAGCCCATCCATCTGATCAATAGAGGCGGCTTTGATGGCAGAGATAGCCCTGACGCCAGCCGAAATGGAGCTGCTGGAAGTTGTAGCTGCCCACAATGGTAGTTGTTTAAAATGTGTCCTATACGATCGAGCGAGGCACCGCAGGACTAAAATATTTTTCTTTCTTCAAAAAGAAGGCTAACAAGCCTGCCTCTGTTCAGCAGAAAGGCAAAAAAAAAAAAGAGAGAGAAAAACTAAACTGGGTTTTCTTGTTTGTGCATAAAGGGCAGCGTGGAAAAAGGGGAGGAAAAAACGGCACATTTATTTAAAAGGCAGAGGACATGCTTTTCTGCCGGCCGCCCCTGCTCTCTGCTGAGTGGTAGCGGCTAATAGCTGGAGGCGAGACTAATAGTTGGCAGGGGATGAGACACAGCGCAGGCCCCTGGACTTCGGGGCTCGCTGGAGCGCTTGCTTTGTGTCAGGGCTGCGAGAGGAGTTCATCTGCTCAGGATTTGGTTGAGTGCGCTGGGAGATAAAAGGAGGCGAAGGAACCCGCTGCGGCACGGGAGCCGGCGATGGAGCCGGCGATGGAGGCAGCGATGGAGGCAGTGGTGGAGGCAGCGGTGGAGCCGGCGATGGAGCCGGCAATGGAGGCAGCGATGGAGCCGGCCGTGGACGGGGCTGGGGGCAGAGGGACCCCGCCGACAGCTTCCCAGAGACACGGGCTGTTCAGATGAGCCTTTTCACTGCCTCTTTTCAGGGTGTTTCATTTGCCTGCAGGCCATGGGCAGGTTGCTTTTGCAGCTGGTTGCATGGGTTTTTAAAGCCGTTCTTCACCCCTGGCCAGGAAAAGCAGAGTGGAAAGGAAACTTTGAGCTGCTTGATGTGCAATTACCTACAGCTTGTGTCCTCCCGCACTTGAGGGAGCACAGGACATCTGCAGGAGCTGTGACAGGGTGACAGAGGTGGGAGGCACGTTGGCAGGGGGTTCACCCCCCAAGATGCTCATGTGGATGGAAGGACTGAAGCTCATGGCGTTAATTGCACAGAGATGATATTAATAAGGCTATTTTAGGTGCATCAAAGCAAGAGGTGTGGAAACACCTTCCTCTGTTTTCAGCATGTGTGCCAGTTGGTGACTTTCCCAAAATATTTGCTGATTCCTGGAAAGCAGAGATGGCAGCAGGGATGGTGGCACCTACAGCGAGATATTCTTGTAGAACAGACACTGGTTTTCTCCTGCTTTGCTTTGCCCCACTAGGTATGTTAATTTGCAATAAACTGTAGGAAAACACCTATTTAAATGTTTATCGCTGACTGTTCTCCTAATTAATTCAACTGATGGGGAAACTTGAGTTTTGAAGTTATCCCGTGCTTAGCCTGTAAGGGAAATTCAGGGGCTGAGCCGTAGTTTCTTAAAAAAAAATGCGATAACAAAACCCACTTACCTAATGGGCATGCAGGGCTCTGTGCAGGTTGGGAGGTTAAACAGCTACAGAGCTCGGTAATTGCTGCCAGTCCCCGGCCGGCAGATGAAAAGCTCTGAGCTTGTCTGCAGCCCCCCCAGCATCGCTTGAGTGCGACAACAGCAACAATTAGCACCTGAGAGGAGTTCTGAAGAGCTCTGGGGGCATCCCAAACTGTATGATGTCCCGGTGGAAACTGGTGCTGTGGAAGATGGACCTGCAGGCGAAGCTCAGTACCTCTTCTTTGTGCTGGTGTGTTGTTTATGAGCTACATCTTGTCTCACCTCTTAAAAGAAAATAAGGAATTTCTTGCCATGGTGCATTTTAAGGAGCAAAATGTGCTGACAGTCTGCATTTGGTAGACCAAGGGGTGTTGTTGGAGAAGGTAGGATGCTTTTCGTCCAGGCCGAGCTGTTGATTCCAGGGGTTTGTACAGATGTAGCTAAGGATGGCCTTGCTTCAGTGATGTTCAATTAGATAAGATGGTTTGGGTCAGATTTGTGTTAATGCTGTAGACTTGGCTAACAGCATTTTTGCAACTGCTGCAGAAATACTGCAAAGAGGTTCTGAAACTTCTTATCACCAATTTCATCAAAGTTTCTGTTGTTGGTGCATCGTACTGGCACTAGGCACCTGGGGGTGGGGGTTCTAACCCAGAATTACATTTGAATCTTCTCTGTCTTCTGTAATACGTCGTGTTCCCATTTCTAGTGCTTTGCAAGGCATCATAAGATACTTCAGGAGGAGTCAGGTCCAGTTGTCAGTGTTTATAATGTGCTTGGGTACAATATGTTCATCGTGCACTTGTCGATGGAGTCATTACCCTTCTGGAGCAGGTTGGGTTGTTTAACTCCTGGAGATCCAGGTGCAGGAGAGTCATTTGAGATGGCAAAGGACATACAGGTCATCGGTGAAAGAGTAATGGTGTTTCTTTTCCCAGTGGGTTGAGGTGTCTGATCATCGTGGGGTTTCCTTCTCAGTTCCGGATAAAATGTGCATCAAACCAGAAATGGGCTGTTGGTGGCTGTGCAGAATCCTAAAAAATTAAATTTAAACGGATGATGGGAGAGGGAGGGGCCAGTCTGGCATTTTGGGGGTGGTTTAGACCTGCGGTGGGTGGAGGGGTCGGTGCGAGGTGATGAGCGCTGCCCTCGGCAAAGGGCATCGCACCGGCCCTGCCGCCGCCCCTCTTGCCCAATTACCCCCCGTTCCCCCTTCTCCCTCCCCTTAGATTTGTATAGTTACAACTCAAGTTAAACTCTAACAAAGCTGCTTAATTCAAAGATCGTTAATGGGGAGGAGAGCCCGTTCCCCTCTGGGGTAATTTGAGCCTGAAAAGAAACGGGGCTGTAGGGCTGCGCTTGAAATCCAGTGTGTCAATGGGGGCTGTGAAGCAAAATAATGGCATCACCCCGTGTGCGAGTTAATCGGACTTGATGGCACGAAGGCAGAGGGGTCAGCAGGCCACGGGCGCGTGATATATTGTCAGGGAGCTTAATGCCGGGCATGGAGCAGGGCTGGCTCGACACAGAGCTCCTTGCTTGAAAGCCCAAGGTGGTTTTCTGTTAACCGGTGTGGTAGGAGCGGGAATGATGTTCAGCAAGAGGTTAATTCACGCGCTTCGGGGCTCTTTTAGGGCTGAGAGTTCCCATCTTCCTTCTGGAGGCATCATAAATTCTGGAGGCATCATGAACTAAACAGATTTCTGGCAGTCTGCATCCCTCCCATCTTCCTTGAACGTAATTCCTAGAAAGAAGAGATGTTTCTCGTTGTTCTGGAAAGAGTTCCAGTGGCTTTGCAGGACATGCATAGTTCATACAAGTACTCCCCGTTGGCATGAAATGCCTCCTCAGATTTCATGTTCCCCATGAGAACATCGCTGTCACAGTGAGAGAAGATTTCATAGCAGAGAGAACTGTTGGGTTGGCTGTCCGAGCACTTCATGGGCAACCTCTGTGTGTCAGTTCAACCCAAGTTGACCTTTAAAAACGGGGCCGCAGCACTGCAGTGATGCTGGAGGAGCCTGGGGACCTGCGCAGCTCGGGGCTGAGCTGTGGTGAGAGCATCGGGGTGCCGAGTCCCCGTGCGCTCTTGGTCATAGAAATACGTGTCTTGAGTACGCAGGGTCCCAGCTGCTGGACACGAGGTTGAGCATTAAACTAGAGAGAGAAAGAGATGTTGAGCTCCACAGGAGCTGGTGGGTTGCCTGTTGGGTCACCAGCCTTTGCTTGAGCCTTCTTTCTTGGTGGTGTTTGACACAACTGGCTGAGGATCGGCCTTGGGCAGAGCATGAGCATTGGGTTGAAAGCAGGTTTTGGGTTGAAAGCAAGGTTTGGGTTGAAGATGGGCCTCGGGTTGAGGATGAGCTTTGGGTTGAAGGCAAGTTTTGGTCTGAACAGAAGTTCAGTTCCTGCATGAGCAAAGCTGATGGGTGGGAAGAGCCGTTTGCTTACCCTCCATACCTTTCTTCTCCCAGGCGGTCACAGCAAACCTCTTCCTCTCCTTTCCCCACAGATGCCAGTACGTCGCCCGATGCCGTGAAGAGGAGCCATTGGTGCAACGTGGCCTACTGGGAGCACCGGACGCGCGTCGGCCGCCTCTACACAGTGTACGAACAGTCCGTCAGTATATTTTATGACCTACCTCAAGGAAACGGCTTCTGCCTCGGACAGCTAAACCTGGAAAACAGGAGCGAGACTGTGAGAAGGACTCGAAGTAAAATCGGCTACGGGATTTTACTCAGCAAAGAACCGGACGGTGTGTGGGCTTACAACCGCAGCGAGCACCCCATCTTCGTCAACTCCCCGACACTGGACATCCCCAACTGTAGGACTTTGATAGTGCGCAAGGTGATGCCGGGCTATTCCATCAAGGTCTTTGACTACGAGAAGTCCTGCCTCTTGCAGCACACGGCCGATCTGGATTACACGGACGGGCCCTACGACCCCAACAGCGTGCGGATTAGCTTCGCCAAGGGCTGGGGTCCGTGTTATTCGAGACAGTTTATCACGTCGTGTCCTTGTTGGCTGGAGATTTTACTCAGTAACAATCGATAACGGTCAGCCTCTGACGAAAGGAAAAAAAGAAAAAAAGAAAAAAAAAACAGACTATCCCAAATATCATCTACCTAGATTTAATATAAAGTTTTATATATTATATGAAAATATATATTATACTTGTAATTATGGAGTCATTTTTACAATGTAATTATTTATGTATGGTGCAATGTGTATATGGACAAAAACCAGAAAATGCACTTTGGCTTATATAATTCTTTCAATACAGATTTTTTTAAAAAAGAAAAATTATGCAGCAAAAATAGGAGAAAGCCCTAATTTTGATGTATGGTTTTTTGAAATATTATTAATACCCAGACAGAAAGCTAATACCAGTCACTCATTGATAATAAAGTATTCGCATTATCGGGGGGGAGGTTTAGTTGTCTATTTTGTTTTTCTCTCCCCTGACCAAAGTCCGCAGCCGTGTCTGCTCGGGCGCTCTGCAGTCAGGAGGGGTTCGCAGGGGTGACCGCTGTCTGCATCTCACCCAGGACTGCTAGAGAAACATGGACTCAATGGCTGGAATCACTGCAAATTAATGGTTACCAGTGCAAATTAATGGTTACCAGTGCGAATTAATGGTTATCAGTGCTGGTGGGAAGAGCAGAGTAGACTGTGGCCCTGCAAGCTGCCCGGAAGGACCAGCTTGCATTATTAGCTTTCAAAAGGGTTCTCTCTCTGTGTCCGGTACCTCCTGGGCATGTTTGGTGGTTGGGAAATGAATGCTGACTTTTGGACACCTGGGTGGGTGGATCCTCAGTTGGAGACACCGTAGCGTGGCCCGAATTTTGGGAAGCCTTCCAGTAGCCTGAAATAAGGCGGAGGCGAGTTGGAGGAGCCGTGCGCTTGTTTGTCCTGCAGCTCTCCTGGTGTGTTGTCCAGGCAATAAACTGATGCAGAATTGCTTGGGAAGAACATATTTGCTCTGAGGAGCAGCTGCAGCCAGGAGAAGTCCTGGTCAGATGGGCTTGTCTCGGGTGATTTACTCTCTCTGGAAATAGTGGCTAAAATCAGGCAAAAGTCCGACTTGTCGTGATCTTCGTTGCTGTCAGCGCTGTAGCACCCGCGTGTCTGCACGGGCAGGTTGGCTGCGCTTGGTTAGTGAAGTTATTCATTGCCAGGGACTGGTGCAGAGCTGTATTACAAATCCCTGTATGTTTGATTTTCATAAAGACCCAGCCTCTGCAGTCTTGTGATTGCAGAAGCACCTCAGCCTTCGATGTTACGGGATGTTTTTGTAGCCCTCATGTTTGCAGAGAAAAACATGGAATGAGACCTCCTTAATGGCTCCAAACCCAGACAGAGAGTAAAACAGGACATGAACTTATTATTTAAAGCTCTTCTGATGCGTGTCAGGGTCATGCATTTTGTCAGCTGGACCTGGTGTTTGCCCAGAGCCCCGAGCGAGGGTGGGCAGGTGTGACCACATCCACGTCCCACCGGGGGGGACACGGTCGGGAAACAGGCGGGCACGGGGTGCACATCGGGGAGGGACGCGGGCAAGGGATGTCGCAATGGCATTTCCACAGTCCTTTTTCAAATTATAACCATACTCGATATTTAATTGGGACCACATTGGTCGAGTTCACGCAGCATTTGTATTAATACTTGACATCATTAATTTTTGTTTGTGTTACAGCCATTGTTGTCAGGGAACGATGTCAAAACATGTCACTATCGTTTAAAGCCAGCTTTCAGGAGCTTTGCAGGTTTGTTTTTTCTTTATCCCCTTTGCCCAGGTTTGCCGTGTCCTGCCACACCGCCCACATTGCTCGCTGTGTCACTTTCGTGCAGTCGGTCAAGGCTCCCTTTTTATGGTTTGGGGTCTTTTTTAAGAGATTTTTGTTGATACCATCCTCATTTTAACTGGGAAGAACCAGCCAAAAGCTGAGTTCCTTCTCCCCATTTCCTTTTCTCTTTCCCAGCACTTCCCACCACTGCCCACAAGGTCTTGCATTCACATCCCGAGGTGGCGCTGCCTTCCTCCCTGCCCTCCTCATCCTCACATGCACACGTAGATGCAGCGGTGCCATTGTTTTCCACTTTATACTGGCTTCTTCCATATTTTGGACAAAATAGCACCAAGGATGGACATTCTTGTTTGCTTTCGTACCACCCACACGCTATGAAAACGTGCCTTTGATTTTTCCTGACTTAACCCTTTGGCCAGGCTGGTTGGGTGCCTTTCAGCTCCGTTCTGGTTTGCATCAGCAAAAACGTTTTTGTGTGTTGAAATTTGAGGGTTAACTTTGGGGTTTCCCTTGTGCAATCCACTCATTGTGCTTAATTTTTATTACTCATACGCTTCCCCAAGAATAAATCTGGAGTTTTATTTAAGTTGACAGCGAGGCTTTAAAGGGAATAAAAAAGGATTTTATGGTGAGGCAATGAAATAAGACATCAACTATTCTTTTCTGTCCCGTTTCTCCTCTTTAATACTTTACTGTAATCATTCAAACTTAGGACCCTTTTAAGAAGCTTTAGGACTTGCAAGCTATTGAACTCCATGCTGAAGCTTTCCCCGAGCGGTCCCCAGACCGAGTTTGAACCCGGGGGCTGTTCAGCGCCTGTAAATCGGTTTTCAGAGCAGCCCTGGGGTGTCTGGAGGGCACCGGTAAGGGGGAAAGCGCAATTATTGCCCTGCCAGGGTGTGCAGGAGCAGCTGGGCATCGTAAGGCTTTGCTAACGACCCGATTGGTCTCTCTTGAGCCCACAGCTGCTGGTGTTTGCTCGTCTGCCCCAGCCCTGTAAAAGCAGGATGGCCACCACCTCCTCTTTTCTGTGTGCTGTCCTGGGGTCTTCTGCATGTGTTTGCTTCCCATTCCTGGAGCAGGTGTGGTCTTCCAAGACCAGAGGTAAGTGGCACGTTGTCTTTTCTCGTTTCTTTAAGGTTTATATGTGGTTACACCATTTTAAGGGCAGAAATGAAAGCATTCCCTTGGCAGGAGGGTGCTGGGGTGGTTCCCCCTGGGCTGTGCTCGGACCGAGCTCCTGATGCTGCTTTGGGTGCCCCGGTACTGGGGTGTTGCAGGGTTTTGTGCTATTGCTCGTGAGCTGGAGCTGGTTTAGCTTTGTTCTGGACAGGCTGTTTGATCACCCACGTGCCTACGTTATCACCAGGTGGGTTTTTTGGGGGGATGTGTTGGGCTGTGCAGCAGGAAAGTGCGTTTTTTTCTGTAATGGTGCCGAGACAGCCATTGTGTAGTTACCGAGGTCAAACTCTGGGCTGGGTGTGCCATGGTAGCACATCAGAACTGCTGCGTGGTCAGAAGAGACGCAGGGGCAGCGAATCCCTGGGCAAACGCGCTTGTCCGCCCGTGCTGAAGGGCTTGGGCAGTGCACCGGCCTCGGGGTTCGCTCCAGCTCGTCGGGGGTTTGCACAAAGAGGTCACGGTTCTGCTGAAGCGTGGGGGTGTTGCACGGGTTGGGCGTCTCAGCTGGGTTGAAACGTGCGTCTCACCCCGGGCAGCGCCTCCTCAGGGCAGCTTCCCCAGACGCAGCCCTCGGAGTGCCCTGTCAGCGAGCAGCAAGGTCCTGACCCTGCAGAGGAGCCCGAGGGGCGGTCTGGCTCGCTCTGGCTGCTGCAGGGGTGTCTGTGGCGCTGGTGGCGCACGGGGTGTTCCGAGGTGGTACTCGGGCGGTGGAACTCGCTGGCCACCTTCACCTGTGGGCGCCAGAGCGCTGACGGAGGCACCTGCTGCTTCCTCACGGCGCTACCGGGGGCTGGAGGCTCACAGCGCCTGTCCGGCCTCCCTGGGCCAGGCGCACCCCAAGTCTGCTCACGTGGCAGTCCTGGGCTGGTGACTCCCCCAGTATTGGATGCGAGTTCTTATGGGCTTTGGTTTGTGGAGAGTGTTTATGTGACAGGATCCTCGTAGTTTGAGTAATGCTGCGTTTTAGAACTCTGCAACAGGCTGATGAGAAGCAGGCAGCTGCTGCTGGTAGGTCCGAGAGGTTGCTGCTTCTCTCACGAGATGTTTGTTATCCCTGTCCTTGATGTTCGTTGCTACTATGACAGAAATACGGTTTGCTAGCCAGGGCAGAAAATAAATGAATGCTAAAAGGAGACACATTCAGCTCTTGTTAAGAAGAGAGGTGAGGATCCCTATGTGGCACAGGTTTTGCCCCAGTTCTACAGGGTCAGTCAGCCTCTAGATAATAATCTTCCTTCTCAAGATTTTATCTCTGCAGTAGAAGTGTGGGGGACTTGGTCAATGCTTAATTAAAAGCTGAATATTGCGTGTGTGGGCTGGCAGGAAAGAAAGAAAAAAAACAAGCCCCAAACAAGCTCTTGGTGCAGAGGAAGGAGCTGGAAGTTTGTGTCAGGGTGTGATGCTGCTTGACTCCACGGTCTTTGCAAGTCATGGAACATCTCCAGCTCTTTGGGATGTGAATTAACCCTTTAACGGGGCCAGAATTGCCGAGGTGCTGGTGTGTGTGACAGCAGTGCAGGCCGCGGTGCGGCCCTGGCCCGCGGGGTGCACCGGTGTGTGCTCCCAGCCGCGCTCCTGGTGCCTCTGCTGGCCGTGAAATGAGCCTCGGGAGCCAGAGTGGAGTTTTCTGGGTGGTTTTTGTTTTGGTTTGCATTTGGTTTTGGTTTTTTGTCAAGTACCAGCACCACAAATTGAACCTCGTGCAGGTCAATGGCCCTGCGGAGGGAGGCAGCCGTGGGCACGGGGCCGCGGGCTGTGCTGGGCTGAGCTGTGTGGGTGCCACGCGTTGGGCTTTGAGCTCTTGGCTTTGGCGAGCGGGGCCGGCAGTGAATCCGCTGCTACCTGGTTGCCCTGGCTTGTTTTTGAGCTCGGTTTTCTGATCAGCTGGGTGTGGGGTGGCTGTAGAGCTGTGCTGCGGGGCCAGAGATGTCCTGGTGCCCTCACCCCATTGTGTCCCTGCTCCCTGAGCGCGGGTCTGCTCTGGTGGATGCACCACAACTTTCCTGGAAAGCAAAAATAAAGATTCACGTCCCTTTCCCCTCACTTGAGGTGGGCTGGGCTGCCGAATCTGGCAAGCCCCAAGAAGGGAGGTGTTCTGGGGGTGACGGCATCGTGACGGGGTCCCGGTGTCACTTGGTGCTGGGTGACATCCCGGGGCTGGTCCCAGCAGCGCTGCCCCAAGGCCGGCTCCAGGAACGTGGAACGCAGCGGTTAACTGCAGAGCATCCAGAGTTATTTCCTGTAAATAACTTCTTTTGCTTTCCTCAAAGGTCTTATTTTCCATTTGGTGCGTGAGGAAGCATTGCTTGCTGGATAATCCTTTCTGTATTCCTGATTTATGTATGTGCTGGTGTGATGCACAAAGTAGCATCTGTACTATATACACTGTGGGAACAACCCAAAATTGCTCTGAAACTCGACTGGCTTACAATTATATTGGATTCTATTAAATTAAAACACATAGCACATATATTACACAATAAACCACAGCTATTTCATGGATCAAATTAAGTTTTATTTGGGCAAATTACAACCTTTCTTACAGTTGGGCCTTTGTGAAACCATTCCTTTTTAATAAAAGCAGGCATTTTTGGCAAATGCTTTTAAAGTGTGCATTCCCAATAATTGCATATACTGTTGCTATTCTTTCTGGGATATATGTGGCTAATTATCTTCTCCTAGTTAGGATAGGTTCAAATGAGCAGTATCTTCCCTTTTCTCCTCCCCCACACCTCCCTTCTGCTGGAATTTCTTATTGCTTTCCATTTTTATTTGCTTGGCTATGGAAGTCGGCAGGAAAGAAAAAAAAAAAAAAAAAAAGAAAGAAACCCAAATCTTCTCGTTAAAAGCAGGAGCGCCTTCCCGGAATTTCGTGGGGAAATGTGGCTCTCTCCAGTCCCAGCTCAGGGGACAAAGCTGAAAATGAACCTCTGGGAACTGAGATGAAACCTGGTGTGTGCGGGAGGGGGCTGTAAAACGCACCCCGTCTATTAAACCTATTGTTTAATAGGTGCTTTGTTGCTGCCACAGCCCTTTCCCGCGAGGGGCGCGAGCTGGCGTGTCGCACCCCCAGCCGTCCTTGCGGCTGCTCGTCCTTGCACAGGCTTTGTTAGAACGGGATCTGCAGGGGGGGACGGACAAGGCGGCTCACTCCCATGTTTTCTTAGGAAATAAACCCCATCAGCTGTTCTCTAGTTTAGTTCTCAGCAGCTCCGCTGTTTTTCCTGTCTCTCGCTTTCCGCTTGCTCTTGGGCCAGGCTTAGAGATACCAATTTTTTTCTTTCCTGGGATTAATTTTTCCCACAGTATTTTCAGCCTGGACCAGGAAAGAGAGGAAATGTCCGAAGTGCAGTTTTCCTTGGGTAACGGCAACGCGATTTCTAGACCAGTGAGACAGATAAACAGAGCAGCACCGACTTTCCCGGTTCCTGAACGCACGGCACGAGACCTCTGCAAATTTTGGGCTCGTGTTTCTTCGCACAGCAGCACCTCTGGGCTTGGGGAGGGTGCTCGGGGTGGGACAGGGATGATGGAGTTGTCACTGTGGAAGTCCTGGCACATCACAGCAAACTTCAAAGCTTTTTTTGTCACTTCTCCAAATCCTTCTGGGCACTATTGTCAGAAGATCAAGAACTATTCTTTAGCCTCCTGAATCACATCTGGATGTTGTTTATGGGATTGTGTTTGGCGTGATCACGTCTGTGGGAGGGGGCTGGCGGTGGGAACCGGTCTCGGGGGTGCCAGACTGGCTGCTGCCAGGTCCCATGGACCGGTGGCATCTCCCCGTCCCGCTCTCGGCCTGCGCTCCCAATGAAGGCTCCTTGGAGCTCCTGGTATCCCTGCTGCTTCGCAACTTCTACCGAGTGTTTTCCTCAGCACCTTCCAGCTGCCCGGTTGGGTGACAAGTCAGTGGGCCTGTGGTGTACGTGATGGGGCTGTCTGGGTCCTCCACAGGTCCTGTAGAGCTTGAACATCAATCTGTGACACGGGGGAAAGAGGAAATGGGATTATTCTGTCCATATATTGATTTATTTTTTTCCAAATAATGAATTGGGATCACCTCCGACCTGTTGCCTGCTTCCCAGTGTGGCCAGGATGGGGTTGCCATTGCTGCTGCCAGGTAATACGTGATTGTGGTGCAGATGTTGGCACTTGCTCAGCCCCTGGTGTATCTGCACCAGGGGCCCATGATGGGGCAGGAAACAAACGGAATGGCCACAGAACGGTTTCAGCATCCTGCCGGTGTGACCACAGTGCTGGAGCGCAGCGGGGGCTGCGTCATGCAGTGCCAGGAGGTCAAAACCGGCTCCATGCCCTGGCATCACAGGGAAGAGAACGTGAAATGGGAGAAAACATGGGTGGGAGAGAAAGGGAAGAGTCCCCAGAGCACCCCTGGCAGCCCAGCTGGGAGTTCTGGAGAGAGAAAATTCTGCACCTTGTCCCTGGTCGTCCCACCCATCACCTTCCAGCTTCAGCTGTGTGCTTTAAGCTGGGTGATGCCCCCTGTCTTGGCACTGGTTGTGGTGCTGTGCAGTAGGATGGCGTTTGGGATACGAGGCTTTACAGGCAGGTGGTACCGACCGTTCCAGGGAACTGAGTACCACCGTCTGGAAGGCTTTGTGAGGGTGGTGTGCTGTGCCTCCTCCCACGGCAGCAGGGATGTCTGACATGCCACTGCCTTCGCTTTTGGGCACAGAACTGAAACCATAACCCATTTCTGGGGAAGATACACGATGAGTGCAAAGTGTCTTCTCCCGAAGGACCTGGCTGGGGAGGGTGCGAAGAAAACCTCCACTAGTCTCTGGAAATTGCTTTCCTTCCTCTTCTCCTTCCAAAATAGCATAATTAACAGAAATAAACTTTGCAATGCTGTTAATTTTGAACATCTCGTATGCCAAGCTTGAACATGCAGAGCTCGACCGAGCAGGCGCTGGGAACGGTTAATTATTACCCAAACGGTGTCTGAGTTAGTCTGAAAGGATTGAAGAATTATGAAACTGTAACGAGGGAGGCCCATTCTTGGCAAACGCTTAAGTGATTCAAATGCTGGGGAATTCAGCATGTTTTTCCCTTTCTTCTGAGGACTTTAAGCCAACCTGTGGTCCACATTGCATGGTGGGGATTGAGCAGGCCCATCATTCTCAGGGAGCTGATGCTACAGCAGCTTCTGCAGCTCTTTGTCATAGTTGTTTAAAATAGCTTAGAGTCAATAATTAACCCATGGTTATTTCTGAAAACTCCCAAGCATGTGGATTTCTGGCTGTGGCGGTTTGGTGCTGGGTCTGCAGGAGAAGGGCTCCCTACGTGATGCGTTTTGTGCTACCGCGGCTGGGATGTTGCTGCGGCCCTTGTCTCTGCTCATCTCTGCAGAGCTCTCGGCGTCCCCTTTGAGCTCACATGCGGACAGCGTTCATAGGGAAATGGTCTGTTTTCCTATGGCAGAGCTGCTCTTTGGCCTTGGAAGACCATGAGGAAAGTTAAAATGCGTTAGAGGTTTTGGCAGAAACTTCTTAGGTTTTCTGCTGGATATCTGAATACTAGGGAATCTTCCTTTCTCTCATCTTCAGACCACATGTGGTCTGTGTCCAGTCTCTTGGATCTTGACTTGTCTGTGCCTGCCTGGAAAACATAATTTATGGTGCCCTGAGAGCTTCTACTCACTCCATCCCTCCATACACCATGGCCCACACGAGTGTAGCTGGCATTTGGCTTCTTTGAAGCAGGATTTTAGTCCCAAATCTAATGGCGAAGGTGGCGGAGGTAAACAGTCACACCAGTGGAAAGCAGTGCACAATGCTGGTCTCTAAAGATGGTTTGTTTTGAACGGTTTTGTTTGAATGGTGACTGGTTTGGACTGCTGTGATCTTTTTGTCTCAGGCTCAGTTTGCTTTCTCCAAGTTCAACTCTTTGAAGCAATATTAATAGATAAAGCTGGAAACCGAAGCATATGCTGGCTTAGAAACAGTTTGGTGGCCCAAGTCCCGATTCTCTTCTCCAGGCTGCCCCACAGAGCCCAGGGCCCCCAGCTGCTAACAGGGACCCCCAGCCCGGACCGCTTCGAAGCGGAGGAGGCTCCTACAAAGGGATGTTCTTTGGGGGATGGACCCTTGGCATGGGAAACTTCCAGAAGTTTTGTTCCTCCTACAGATGTCTTTCCTCAGTTCTAGCAAAAGAAGTCAAGCATAAGGCAATGCCTTCAGTGCTTTAACCTTGGGGGTTCGATGCATTTATTTCTAAAATGTCCCTCCTGCTTCTCTTTCTCTTTTTTTAGCTGCTTTACTTGCAGCTTTTCAATGAACAGTTGCACATAGATGGTCAATAAGGCTGTTCTGCTTTGCTCAAAGTGCCACCCACCAGGAAAGTCCCAGCTGAGCTGTTTTCCTGCTGCATGCAGTGAACTGCACGAGATTCCCCTCTGGTCGTTGCTTCTGGTGTCTCGTAAGGGCAAATCCTCCTTCTCCTCCTCCAGCTGGTTGTGTGTTTGCAGAATAATGCCCCGTAGGACCTACGTTCTGCTCCAGAAAGTGGCTGGAAGGAACTCTTGACATTGTTGGTCTAAAATACTTCTGAAAACTCTGCTGCTTCCTCATGGATCCATGTATTCCTAGCGAGAGACCTCTTGGGTGCCTGGTTGAAGCCTTTTGGACAAGCCAAGGAACAGATTCCTTGGGAAAACAAGGCTTTGGGTCTGGACTTCACTGCCATGTTAATTGCAGAGGGTTGGACTAGGCCTTCGAAGGTTCCCTTCCAACCCCAGCTATTCTATGACACTGGGCAAGGCGGAGTAAAAAGGGCTTTGGCTGCCTGAGACATTACCTTGGTTTGTTAGCAAGGCTTTCCTCCTCTTTAGACTGGAGGCAAATGCTGTGAACTGGTGTAGGATGGAGGCGTGGGTTAGAGCAGGAGACAAATCCACCCGTATCTACTGGGAGGAGCGGTGCTGGGAGCGGGATGTCTGGCTGGGATGCAGCTTGCTGTGTCGCCGGTCGCTCGGCCCTGCCAGGTCCGCGGTGATGAGCTGATGAGGTGGGTCCCCAGCTGTTAGCTCCACCAGGCTGGGATCTGGAGGGTTTAATGTGTGAGCTGGAGGACGAACTCTCAAAGCAGCATCTAAATTACTCCTCCAGAAAAAGGATGCCCAAAATGCTCTGACGAACCAATAACTCCTTTGTCCTGTAACACTGGAGCTCTTGTCTGTTCTTCCTGCTTTAAACATCATGAAGAAACTAAGACAGAACCTGAGCAGTTTGAAGAAAGCTCAGCTCTGCAGTCTTCACTTACAGCTTAGTCCAAAATGCTGCAGTCTTGCAAATTGATCCTGTTCCATCAGACCAGAAATTTCTGATCAAAAAGTATTGTCTCATATATATGTATGTATATATGTATATATATATGGGGATTTTTTTAAGTCAGGGGCTTTTCTTTTAGTTCAGCTGATTGTTTTGGTGCCCTCTGCTTTTGCTGTGTTCTCCCCTTGTGCCTCTGGGGCAAGATCTGCAGGATCTGTGCATAGTTGGTTGCCACTTCTGGTTTCTTCTGACTTGCACGTAGAGTTATTGCGAATCTCAGCAAGCAGGATAACAGATCACAAAATGGAGGCTCCGTGCTGCTGCTGGTATAAGTAACTGATTAAATTGCAGTGTGTGTGTAGTAACTTGGGCAGGAAGCTTCTCAACATCTGAAGTGACTTCAAGTGTGTGGTGCCCTGATAGGAACTGACCTCAATATTTATTTTCCTTTAAAAAAAACTTGATAGCCGTGCCCTTGAATTCTTGCATTAGTAAACATCTCACAAAAATCCGCATATGAGCTGGTATTGAGCAAGGTAAAAAGGGACAGAGCAATGATTTTGGAGTTGGCCAGGACGGTTGTGCCTTTTTACTCTGAAACCAGGCAAGCTGAGATGAGATTTCTAGAATGTTTTTGATATCAGATTAACACTCAAACTTTGGTTTATTAAAAGTTAAAGAAAGCTGTGAGAGTTTGTTTGTTTGTTTGTTTTTAATGTGATATGGTGAAATACGTTTCCTTCCTGACAAGTGATGGTGGAGAGGGAGGTGGGAGGTCAGCGCTGCTCCTTGGGTAAGGCTTGGGCAATCTTCATTCTCTCACCATTCTACACTCCCCCATAAGAAACCCCAGCTCTGAGTTTGAACTGAATTCAATACTATGCACCAGAGTAAGGGAAACAAAGTAAAGGCGCATAAAGCCTCCAGCGATCACCTCTTGGAGCAGTGGCCCTTGAGTCAATTGAAAACATCTGCAAAACATTTGTTTGTTTCTCTGTGTGGGCAGGAAAATGGCACTGGGAAATGTAGCAGGTGAACTTTGAAAGCTCAGCCTGCTTGTTACACGGCTGTGAATGAAAACTCCCGTGGCAATGTTGAACAAGATGTTCCCTTATTTTAAAAACATACCTCTGGGGTGGTTGTTTGGAGATGAGCTGGGAAATGTCCCGTTCCTTCCTTCTTTCTCTAGACCTGCTGTTGGTAACGTAGCCCTCAGGAGCTCGAGGGAGAGGACTTGGAGGCTGATATTTATTTAACGTTCCGTGTGATGCTGCGAGGCCTCGTGTGCGCACAGGTTCGCTGTGTCGCAGGCCGCACGGTCAGGCGTGGCTTTGGGCTGTGGTTTGGGTAGTCCTGGCTTGCCACTGATCCGCTGCCACTTCACTGCGCGGCCCGCGCTGCTGCATCCTGACTCGTGTCCAGGCTGGGCTGGTGTCCCCAGGCGTGGTGAGGGCGACACCACCGAACTGGGAAGCACCAGGGCACCCAAACCCCCCCTGGGGTTGCACCAGTATTGAGGGACCGTGTGTACCCGAGGGGCTGCGATCCCGCTGTCCCCTTGTGGCATCGCTGTCCCACCGCGGAGGATGCTTCTGGGCACTGGGAAGGTGTCCTGGGCAGGCTGGTGGTGCTGAGCCCCCTCCCTCCCTTGCCCCAACATCCATCATGGTCGAGCAACGCGGGTCCAAGGTCGGCATCCCCCTCCCTGGCTCTGGCCGGGTGCTCCCGCTCCAAGAGGTCACTTGCGCCGAAGCAAGCAGAAAAAAAAACAGCGCAGCAAAGCAGAATTGCTGCTTGAGTTGCTTTTTTCATTAAAAAGAGAGGGAGGGAGAAACATCAAAAATCAACCCCCTGCCCCCGCAAATCCTACCCTTGTCTCGGAGCATTGAAAACATCCTGGAGCTGAGACCAGGCTTGTGCTCCTCCATGTATAAGGAGGATTTCTGCCAAGACACTGACCCCTTGTGGATTTTGCAAATGTCTCTGTATCTTCTTTTCTCTTTGAAAGGCAAAAAAAAAAAAAAATCCCCT
The DNA here is from genome assembly GCA_013399365.1 of Pampusana beccarii. Classification (NCBI taxonomy): domain Eukaryota; kingdom Metazoa; phylum Chordata; class Aves; order Columbiformes; family Columbidae; genus Pampusana; species Pampusana beccarii. Next base: position 426,962 of record VWYH01005265.1, on the reverse strand, counting down.
TTCAGACCCTCGTTTGGTCCCTTGCAATCCAGAGCTATCGGAAGATTTATTATTAAACGGAGGCTCCCGGGTGATTTATGAAATTACAGCTGAGCCGTATTGTGTGCTGGTTACAAATTGCAAAGATATTCCATGAGACGTAAGCTCCAACGAGCACGGGATATATTACACTGCGGGGAGAAGGGGAGCTTAAAACCAGCTGGCTGACTGTAACAACTACAGCCACTTCTCTTTGATGAGAAGATGATATACATCTGGGTTTAATACGAAACATGATGGACTGACACCGGGTTTCGGAATATCTTATACAAACTGGATAATTTCTGCTTTTCTTTTTTCCAGAGCTGTTGCACCACTTTATTAGAAGTTATACTCCTTTTTTTCCCTGTTGTTTCTTTATGTGTTAGCAACTTCTTGTTCAACTTTATAAAGTGCTGGGGATGGTTTCTCACTCCTTTCCAGAAGAAGGGTTTCTTCACGCTCTGAATGCGCACAGCAAGTGCTAGGGCTTGAAAAAGGCGGTGCTGCGGTACCATATGTGGGATCACTGAGCTAAATTGGCTACCTATAAATATACCCCAGATGTTAATAGGGAAAAGGAAACTGAAACACATTATCAGGAAGGATGTGTTGTCTTTGGAGTAAATCCCTTCCATGGAGACCCCTCCTCTTGCTGTTAATGACTGCCCTTCTCCAGGAGAAGTCATCTGCAAGCCCTGTTGTGGTGGGCACACTCTGGGGGGTGTGAGATATATATATATATGTATACACATATATATTAAGGACACCTCTTACAACCTTCCGGTCAGTAGTAAGTTCCAGCAAGCCAGATGCTATGGGTTGTAAAGTTGTGCTGTTGCTTTGAAGATGAACTTATGCTGGTTGTCAATGTCTGGTCTAAAATCTTCGCCATCTGCAAAGGCCGTGTACTGGTCAGGTCTTGGTAGCCCATGAGTGGAAGGATTTGGTGAATTGACCAACAGGGTTTCTGCATGAGCAATCTCATATTTTGGCTTTTTAGTTAAGTCATTACATTGTTATTTAATTCTCTTGATTGGGTAAGAGATCATTTAGCACTGATTTTGTTCCCTGGCCTGAGTGTAGCTCTTAGGTCTGATTCCTGTTGTGAATATTTAATAGCAAGTCTAGAACTTCTTACATTCTGGGTTTAGTTTGGCTGTTTTGAATAACTAATCCTGACATGCCTATTCCTAGTAAGCAGTTCTCAGAGTCTGAATATGACTAAAATTGCTTCAGTCTTCACCAAAATGTACAGACTGTGTCCATGGTTCCCTGCCACAGTGTTCCTGAGAAGCATCTATAAATATCCACTGAGTAGAAATCCTGATTTCTAGTAGTTGATGGCAAAAGTGCTTGCATTCCCAAGACCAGCTGCTAAACTTGCAGTTTTGGGAAGGAGTGGGTTGCACCGTTATCGCTCCACATCTATAGGAGCTGTGTCTTGGGTAGATGCAATATCCCAGGCTGAGCTCCTCACCTTTGAGCTTAAATAGACAAAATTTTGGACAGTTGTCCCCACTAGGAGCTGCAAGCAATAGTTTCACCTCCTTTGTGGGCCAACCTTTGGATGGTGAAGTCGTTATAACTCCATGGTAGGTATGATCCAGCGTTTTCCCAGTGCTGCCTTCAGGCCAGAGTGCTCCAGCTCCCGGAAGATCCTGTTTCAGTCACCTTTTGAGGACTCTTTGGCCCAAAATGTTCTTTGATGTCTGGCAGTTTGGCCCCTGGCACACACCCCATGGTCTGGCCTGGGAGAAGCGCTGGGAGGATGGAGTGTAAACTATAAATTCCTGCAGCACCAAGCAATCCTGGCTGAGCCTCCCTGTTCTAGCGGGGTTATGAAATACCGACATGGCTTTCTCTGAGATACTAATTAGGGATGGACAAACCAGAGGGAAGAAAATAAGAAATCCCTTTGCACTCTTTCTGGGGTTAGAGAAAGTTCAGCTAACTTTTTTTCCTCCCACCTGTTATTTTTCCCTTCAGTGCGGGCTCTTCCCATGCAGGTTCCAGCAGGGTTGGGATGTGGAGGCTGTAGCTGTTGCTGTGGGATTTCCAAACCAGGCTGAAACAAGCCAGCGACCTAAATCTGAGAGTGCCTGTGTGGCTTAGAGCAATCCTGACATTGCGGTGCCCCTGGCTTTCCAAACACAGTGAGTTGATGTGTGGTGTCTCCACCAAAGATCTGGATGTTGCTCAGGGTAGCAGATCATCTTTATTCTCCCTTTTACAGGTGGGGATGGTGCTTGGAGGGGCAGGGTTGTGCTTGGTGCTTCCCTTCCCTTCCCAGCTTCCTGGTTCCTTCTCCCAAGTAACAAGCAATAGGATGAGAGGAAATAGCCTCACGTTGCACCAGGAGAGGTTTAGATGGGATACGAGGAAAATATTTATTCCTGGAAAGGGTTGTCAGGCGTTGGAACAGGCTGCCCAGGGAAGCAGTGAAGTCACCATCCCTGGAGGGGTTTAAAAGATAAGTAGATGAGGTTCTTAGGGACATGGTTTAGTGCCAGGGTTGGGAGAACGGTTGGACTCAATGATCTTGGTCTCTCCCAACTGAAATGATTCTGTGATTCTGCAGCTTCTCTTCTCGCTGAAGTGGTGGACTTGGTGCTGTCGATGGACTTGGTAGTGTGAGGTCAGACTTGATGACCTGAAGGGTCTTTTCCAACCTCAGTGATTCTGTGGCTCTATAAATCCTTCATGTAGCACAATGAACACTTAGAAAACCTTTCTGTGCCACTGGTGTTCCCTCTTTGCAGCTTGCTGAATGTAGAAAGCAAGCTTTTAAAATAAATAATAATAAAAAACAGTGCAAGTAAATTAACGCGCATCAGTGCATGTATCTTTGGCTGCTCTCTGCTCATCTCATTTTCAACGGGAGCCTGTTTCCACAGACCTCCCTGCCACAATGTGTTCTCACAGCACTGGCTAAGACCCCACATAGATTAAAACCATGTGATCACAATGGTTTTGTCTCTGGATAATGAAGCTTTGCATCTAGTGAGAAATTCCTCTAATGCATTAGGAAATAGTTATCATTTTTTTCTGGCACTGCATTTGATAAGCAATTGCCTTTGGCCAAAAGCAATGCCAAGATTTTACCGCTTGTTACAGAGCTAAATATGTGACATTGCGACACATGTAATTGGGATAATTCAACACCCCATTAACAGAGTGCAGGAATGCCCTCTTCTCTCACTGTTGTTTGGGTCCACTTTTTATAAATCTTGCAGTCTTTTGGGAGAATTCTTTTAGTGAAAAATCAACGTTCCTCATTAAAGTCACTCATTTTGAAACACTGAGCAGAAGCTTTTTTTGCTGCTTGGGGCAAGGAGCTGCTGATTTGTCATAGGAAACCTGTAGTCAGTCATGTCCCAGTCTGGTAAACCGGGAACTAACAGGTTATTGTCCATAGTCCTGCTTCTGTTTTCAGTCTATTCTTCTCAGGGTATTGTAAAATGAAGATGATACTTTGAATGTTATGATCCTTGTGTGGTTTCTGTGACATCCTTGTCACATCACAAGGAAGGAGACATGGAGGGGACTCTTGGGGAGGGTGGAAGTCAGTGATGGGACTGTCACCTCCTATCCTGTGACCTTCAGTGGAGACATACGTGCTGAGAGGTGGAGAAGTCTAAAAACAGATCTTCTGAACTATCTTCGGAAAGGTTCTTTCAAGGCAATTCCAGATCTTATTAGAAGCAGGAAAGACTGGATGTCGCAAGGGATCCCAGTCTGAAGAAGCTGTATTTCTGGTTGAGCCTTGCTTTTGAGCTCTGGGTAATGGAGCTGGATGTATTTGCATCAGAATACCTGGTTTCCAGATCCTCAGCGGCATCTTCAAGTCTTTTGATGTTCATGAGCACATGTGTGCTCAGAAGATGGACTTCTATATGTGGTATTGCACTCAGGAGTTGGCAGCAACACCCGAATCCAGGAGCTACTAATTAAACCTGTTAATCTTCTTGTCATGATTGTAGTGGGTTTGGGTGAAATCTTGATGAATTTTTAGTGAGAGCATCCCTCCCTTGGCTCAACGTAGGCTGGTTGTTGGGTTCCTTTATGAGGTGAGGCAGGTCAGTCTGGGTCCAGGTGGGGCCTCTTTCCTCCTTTGTGCCCGGTGGAGCACTGGCACAGCCAGCAGTATTGTTTTATCTCTGTCTCCATTCCTTTTCCATCTCCTGGATTAAGGAGCAGCTCTGGCTTTAGGGCAGTGACTGTGGTCCTAGTCAGCCTGTGCCTGCTCATGCATTTTCCAGAAAGTCGCCTATTTTATTGCTGAAACCCTGATTTCATTAAGTTAGCATCCAACTACCAAGCAGAGTCTGAAGGCAAGGGAGCACCTGCTGCTCCTGGAGAGCCGAACCAAAGACACAGACAGCAAAACAGTGGCCCAGAGGTCCTTCTCTCCTGCCAGCGATGTTTCACTAATTGAAGGGACAGCTTGATTTTAACCTTTCTGGTGGTGCTGTTCCTTTCCAGATTAGGTCCAGCCCAATAGAAAAGAAGAAAAATTCACTTGAAACCTGCTGATGGGTTTTGCTCGCTTGACACAGCAGCAATGGGACTGGTTTTAGTCTCCAAGTCAGATGGGGCTATTTCTGATTAACCTGGTGGGTCGGTGGTCTGCAAGCAACGCTCGGCTTGAACCATGTTCTACCAGAGCAGCAAGGCCCAGTGAGCCCTTTGATGGCTCCACGGTGTGAAACAACCCGGTTTGCCATGATCCCACTCATGTTTTCAGCAAGACATAAATAAAAGTCAGCGGAGATTACGTTAAAATTCACGGGTGTTGCTCTTTAGACTCGCATCTCCCTCAATAGGCTCCTTCCTCTATAAAACACGGGCAAGCCTGTCTTTGGAACTGGGAAAAGACAGTTGAAATGAGTTAGATTGACTTTGTTATGGCTCCAGTGAAAACTTCTAGACGCTTATTCAAAGTCATTGCACTTGTAAAGCCGGTCTGAAGTGCTAATCCCAGCAAGTGTGGTTTTACTGTTTCAAGGCCACGGGGCTGCCCTTGTCACGCAGCCCTGGTTTGCACCATGCTCGGTGGGATGGCGTCCCCTGGCTCCAGGCCTTCCCTTCTGGGGCTCTGTGACTGTACTGTAACCAGGAGCTCGGAGCTCAAACCAGGTTTCCCTGGTCTGTGCTACAGAACAAACAGTTCATGTGGTTTGTTTTTTTTTTTTTTTTTTAAAAAGGCACAAATCAGTCTACTTATATTTACATTTAAAAAAAAAAAATTCTTCTTCCCTTCCCCCTCAAGCAGTAACATGTTTTTCCATAGTGTCAGATTCTGTGACTTAATCAATTGCCTTTATAAGTGGTTACAAGTGTTTTCTTAAATTTAGCAACTCCCGAAAGCTTGGGTTTGAATTTTGAGCCGATTCTCTGCCTGGCACAAGTGTTGCAGGTTACTTCTCCCACCCTATCGTAATTTTTTTTGAATAATCCTCCCCATTTTTTTCCCCCCAAATGCTTTTTCATCCCCAGTGGAAAATTTAGAGCTATTTAGCATTTGGAAATCTTGGATTTTCAGGGCAAAATCAGAGGAGCAATGCTTGTAGAAGCTGGGATTTTTATGAAACTTGAAAACCCTTGTTCAGAGCCACCGGTATGCTTTGGAGGGAGCTCCTGTCCCGTGATGCTGCACTTGCGCGTGTGTGACCGGTCCCTTCTTGAGGGTTTTATTTTTGTGTTTGCTTCTAGCACATTGAAGCCCGGAGCATTCTGCTGTCTTGGGGGGGTACTGGTGCCCAAGTGGCATTAGTGCATCTTCCCCCAATTAATCTGATCACTCTTTGGGGTTGATGGGAGAAGGAAGTAGTTGGGGGTTTTACTTTGTAGGGCTTCCTAGGATGCCCACAGCACTGCCTTGCCCCTCGTAGTGTGGGTCCCAGGGTTTGGGCAATGCCACTGCGGGTGCTTGCACTGGCTCCCGAAGCATCCCGCCCTTGTGAAGAGCCTGAGCCTTCCTCCAGCAAAGCCTCGGTGGGTTTTGTCATGGTCTGGAGCTCCTGTCAGACAGGCCCCGCACCTGTAGGTAGCTAATGACAGCAGGCAGTGCTGTGGTCTGGCCATAAACAAGTTTAAAATGAGCTGAGCTGAATCAGTCGAAGGTGTGAGAGCGATCCAAAGGCACGGGGAGCATCGCCAGCTCCTCAGGGCACCGTCCTGCTCATTAACAGAAGACTTTTGAATCAAGAGCTGTGGCTTGTTTGAACTGCAGGGCTGCTCTGCTTACATGCGTCTTCTCTGCTTTGAAGGCTCTGACACTTTTCAGTTCGCATCAGGCTCTCCCCATTTGCAAAGCCTACCGAGATCTTCTCTCCCTGCCTCGAAAAAAAGACCTTTCTAACAGCTCCCGAGGTCTCTGAGGGCTTGTCTTCTCCTGAAAGCTGAATTGCCTGTTGGTTTTGGAGGCCCATGTTCCCCCTGGCAGCCTTCCATGCGTATATTTAGAAAGGAAGATCATACCTTCCATCTCAAAAATAACCAAACCTGATGACTTAATTCGGAGCATGAAAATTAAAAGCTCCCTCTTGAACTGCTGAGCGGTTCAGGCTCCTGCAGCCTCTTGCTCGCTCATCAGCCGTGGAGTTTCCCCACTTGTCTGCAGGTTTTTCTCTGTCAACTTTGGGTGTCTCGTGAGTTATTTGGGAGCAGGATTGTGAACCATGTGTCTCTGTGGGCACTGGTTTCTGCTGCTGTCTGGCGGTGTAACTGGGTATCGGTGTCAGACCTGGACACCAGTCTCATAGGAGGCAACAGATGATAGTAAAATAATTTTAAAGCCTTTTTTGGTTATAAATGTAACTTTATACTTTCTATAGGCTTTTCTGGGCTACTGTCAGAGCTACATCTGCACGTTACTAATAAAAGGGCTGGAAACCTGTGTAATCCACATTCTAGCAGAGAGAACCCATCTTCATGGACTGCAGCGATGTCCTTTACACGGGCTGCATTTTGGTTGTTTGCTCTCAATAATGGTTGTCTCCTTGGGCAGTTTCTGCTCACGTGGAGTGAGACCTGAGCCAGCCCTGGGTGTGCTGGGGGCAGGACGCCTGGGCGAGCCTGGCCCAGCTGCTCAGCCCCTTTACGCCTGGTTTTATTTGTAAATCTGGGATAAGCTGATACCTCAGCACTGAAATTGGGTTCCTGAATTTCTTTCCGGCTGCTTGGGGCTCACCTCTTGTACACACAAAAGCAGTAATATTTAATAACAGTGTGAGGGTGTTTGAGCTGGGTTCTTTATCGATGAAGCCCTGGAGACCTGCAGAACAAAGATGCTGTGTGCTGCCGTGATAAACGCTTTCAATTCACTTGTTGAAGCTCAGCCTCACCTATAGCTGCTGATCACACCACAGTTTTTTTTTTCGCTCTATCAGCTGTATTATCTGAAGTGCACTCTGAGTGATTGCAATGTTGAAAGGGCCCAGAGTTAATTGGCATTAAGAATGGTGTAGTATTATTAGGTGTGCCTTAATGTAACAATCTCCATTTTCATGTATTTACTCTGTACTACTGAGTAAATGCGGAGATAAAAGAAGTTGGAATTAGCACTTCTCTTGCTTGCACTAAAGCCAAGATGCATTATTTTCTTTTCTGTGGGTTTAGGCCTAAAAGTAGCTCAGGTATGTGCAAGTTTAAACAAGACGAACCAGGGCCCCATTAAAAAATTACTCTCTCCTGGATAATATTCAACACAGGATTAATAGTAAAGGGGCTGATGTCATCTCAAAGCTCCCGTGACCCTTTGCACTTCTTTAGCACGTTGCTGAAATAAAACGTTTGTTTCACAGAAGACTTTTTCCTGCTGGAAAATCTGATGCTGCTGTCTTTCCAAAAGTGGGGGGAGAGGCGTTCGGAGCGGTGTGCAAAAAAAAAAAAAAATTAATTTGATATTGAGATCTTAACCTGAGAAACCACCTTCTCCTAAGAGTGATCTTGGTGCTGTGTGATGTGCCATGTGTGATCCCAGCTGCATCCTGCCCCCGCACTGATGCTTTACAAGGTGTCTAGCTCTGGTGGCCATCAGCAAACTGATAGCACGTGTGCGATTTTCACCTGTGCAGATGGGAAGGCTCCCATTCCCTGGCTCAGCAAGAAGTTCAGCAGATGCCAAGCAAGGATGTGCTTGCTTTCTTGCTGTAGCTCTTCGGTGCCGAGTTGTTCCAGTCTCTGCAGCCGTTGAGCAGGTGTTGCAATCCTAGCATGGCCAGGATTGGCATTTTAGGGGTCTTCCAGGGGTCCTGTCACAGACACCACAGTGGAATTGCTCCCGATTCATGCCAGGCTTGTCTTGGCTGGAAATAAAAGGACTGTGTAAGAGTTTGGTGGTTTCAGATGGTATCGGTGATGTCACATGGTCCCAGCGCTGTTCATGCAAAATGTCTCTTGCATTTTAACATGAGTTTTATCTTCTTGGCTATTCTGGGCTCTGAAACCATGACTTGTCCTTCAAGGGCTTGGAGAAGTCATGTTCTGCACCGCACCAGCCTGGCTACTGCTAAATGGGGCTGGGAAAGCGCTGGATTAAACTAAGGCGTCATTCTAGGCTTTGAGGTTATGAACAGGTCTCTTGATAAGGAACTGGGTGTGCTATAAAATAATTATATAGCAACTCTCATCTCTGAATCTTTACAAACATTAATTAGCGGATTTCATAAGATCAGTTGACTCGTTTTCCCTGTGCCCGTAGGGACAGGTAAACATTCCAGGTTTGCCCTGTACTCAGTCTGCGGCATCAGGAAGGCATCGCCTTGTGTTGGCTTTAGTGTCAGAGCCCACGCTTCCTTGTGACCTTCCTCACACCGACTCTAACTCCAAAAGCACTGAGTTATACTCAAGTTTGCCAAGTTTGTCTCCGAGGTGTGAATATATACCCCCATGCTGGGTGTATGAGTCTGCCTTGGGGCTGGGATATGGTTATCACTCTCTCTGATCATGGATTTTTTTCTTTTTCCTCTCTCCAAAGGTCTCCTTTTCTAGTTTTATCCTGGGTATCCACTGAGATACTTTTGCTCCTTTAGGGAGCTGAAGGTCACCCTCGGAGCGAAGGTTTGTAGTTACAGCCCGCGAATCCCCCGTGCAGGAAAGCACCGCGGCGCCTGGCAGCAGCCTGGAGAAGTGTGTGTGAAAGGGGTGGCTTTATAGAACAGGTTCAACATCTCAAGGAGACTGCAATGCTTTGCTGAACCCTAAATAACAACCATTGACTGGAGTCACGAGGGCAAAATTTCCGTACTTTTAACCCTTCTTACACCCAGATGAGGTGGCTTTCCCCTCTGCTTCACCAGCCTACCCTTGTCTCTTGGCAGTGATCTTGTTGCTGCAGCCGGAAGAGGTAGAGGAGAGGGAAGGGAACCTGTTCCATAGCAGGTCATGGTGACTTGTCCTAGAGGAGGTTACAAGCTGTTCCCTGCAAAAGATGGAGAAAGCAAGGTTTGTGAGAAGGAGCTGGAAGCTCCTCAGTGCCCTTAAGGGAGTGGTGTAATCATAGAATCAGAGTAGTTTGGGTGGGAAGGGACCTTCAAAACTCATCTAGTCCAGCCCTCTGCCATGAGCGAGGACATCTTCAACTAGATCAGGTTGCCAGCATCCTGAGGACGACCTTAGAGAAACCAGCTTCCCAGATATCCTGTGCAGGAGCACGGACCTGGGCTGTGGGCTTGGGAGAGGGGTCTCGGCCTGAGCTGTAAGGAGAGGCCAGGGACTGCTCCAGCTCTCTGAGGATGCTACTCTCATGGTATTTATATACCGAAGACCAAGCAGCCGGGTGCGTGGGATGGTCCCCAAACCCCTGTCCCACATGTAGGGAGATCAGAAGTTCTGGCCATAGCCCTGTTGCCTTTTGGGCTGGGTCTTGGGAGAGTGGTTTGCTGTGCGTGGCTCCTGAAGGGGATGGTCCATCAGTCCACATGTGTCTTTAACAGCCTGCTCAGCAGTAATTCTGCCAGATGTCTGTCTGTCACGTCTGAGCGTGTGGCACAGGAAACCCCTGCGGCCTCGTTGCTGGAGGCCTTTGAGTGCAGCCCACGCAGCAGCCTGGAGCATCTGTGCCCTGGGCCCACGTCCCCACCTGCACTGCCATGGCTGGAGAGGTGGCCGAGGCGCTGGTCCTTGCTGTGCCACGCAGCAGGTCAGCGTGCTGGCCTGGGGGAGGGAGCTGGGTGGAAGACCGTGGTCCTCCTGTCCTGCCCAAGCAGGTCCCATAAGGGATGTCACCGCAATGAACACAGCCACCGGGGAGCAGCTGCTGCGGCTGCTCGTTATCTGCAAAAGCTCATCAGTGAGGACAAGCGATGCTCCTTCTGTCTTTCCTCCAGACAGCATTTTCTGATGTTAAGTTCATTTTGACATCACTTTGTTGTTGTTGTTGCTCTTTTTTTGTACATCCTGAATTCCTTGAGGAGCGGGAGGAGTGCCTGGGAACATGCAGAGCACAGTGGTCTCCTGCAAGAGGGTCGATCCTGTAGCTCAGGTCTTAGGAGCCAGGATAAGGCAGGGGAGGGGAAGCAGATGGGTCTGAGCTGCTAAGCCCAGAGCCACCTTGCTGGGACACGGGTTCTGTGGCCACCCTGCGCACCCTCCGCTGGCCTCAGCTGGGGACTTGCGTGTGGGTTTACTGGAGACGTGCCCGACGGAAAAATGTCACAGGACAAGTTGTGCCTGTTTTCCCAAAGATTAGTTTTGAAACAGCCTGGGGAGAGCAGAGCCGCTTCCTTCAGTAAGTGCCATCTGTGCTGGGGACCCGGTGCCACAGCTGCTGCCAGGACAGGAGCAAAGGGTGGCCTGGAAGGGGACAAGATGTCCCTTTTCTGTGCACCTGTCTGCTCTGTAAACCAAAGCCTGACCCTTCCATACTCTTTTTGCATTTGATGAGGTTTTGCAACTCAATCTTCTGCAGCGCTACTCAGGATTTTTGTATGTGGCTTTCTGCGAGGTGTGTTTCTTACCCAGACTTTGCTTTGCTTAACATAGCCCTGTGTGGAGGTTGATCCATTTTAAATTATCCCAAAAGAGCTGCTTTTGCACTTGCAATGATGTATATTTTAAGTATTTAAAGCATGGTGCACTGCTGGAGGAGTCTTGGTGTGGTGTCTGTTTAGGTACTATTCTGCAGGAAATGCTGAGGAAACTACTGCTAATGATTAATCAGCACAAAAGCCTCTGTCTTATTCTCATCAAGCGTGTGAGCAGCAAGTATTTTAACCCTTGAATAGCACAAGTCCCTAAAGGTGTTTAATGGCAGACTGAGCTATAGGATGGGACAGAAGATAAGAGGATAATGGCATGCCAGATTGATGCAGTTTAGCGTAACGTGGGTGAAAAGCACCATCACTGATGCCCATCGGCTCTGCTGTGTGATAGAGCACCTGGGTGTGCAAAGGAGAGGTGGGATCCCGACTCGAGCTGTGCCAGTGACGGGCTTGAAATCCTGTTGCTCTTTTTCATTACAAACAGGATATGGTGGTTTAGCTCACTGGGAAAATATGGACAGCAAGGAAAGGGGAAAACCTTCCCACTTCACAATGGTTTTCAAAGCTGTGCTTGAGAGATTGCTTATCTGTGGGTTTGACCTCCTGTGCTCGTTACTATGAGCTGGTGTGCAGAGGGGAAGTTGCACTGTTTTTACTGAAAAGTTCTGCTAATTACGGAAAAAAAAAAAGCTTTAATTTCTAAGGCAGGCTTTGGCAGGTTAGCTGGAAAGGCAGAGGATGGGGCAGAGCTCACCTATAGCGTGAAGCAGGGAGGGATGCTTGAAAAGTTGCGGTGAAACCTGCTGCAGAGCTGTCACCCCAAGGGAACGGGAGGCTGTGATGGACATAGCAGGGATGATTTATGCTTGAAACAGCTCCTCCTGAGATTTGTTTTGGAAAAGGATCCCTGAGGAGCTTCTCTTTCCCTGGTCAGGGTGATGCATGTGGCAAAGATGCTGCCCTGCCCTGGGGAGGGTACCTGCCTGGTTTTTAGAGGATGCTGTGTGTCACCTTTGCTTTAGAGCTGCTTGCTTGGAGGATGCTACATGGTCAGCAAATGTGCAGCAAACCTTACTGTGTTTTTCTTTCGTTATGTTTTTTTTCTGTTATCGGTTTGTCACAGGTTGGAGGACTTGCCTTTGCCATGGAGGGAACAAATGGGGTCACTTACACTTGTTCCTGTAGCTCAGGATTCATGTTGGGATCTGGGTGATAAAAATGAAGTTCCACAGAGAATGCTGTGTTTCCAAAATGGGTTCAAATTGGCCCAATTTGAGCTGTGAGCTGAACAGAATGACTGCTCACCAAATGTGAATTAGGCTAAAACTGCAGCGTCTTGGCTTTTGTGGCTCAGGTTGAAATCCCAATATGCTGACAGCGATTGTTCACAGCTTTGCTTGTCCCCATAGGTGTTTTTAAAGCCTAACATGTCTTTATAGATTAGGCAGCCAACGTGTTTTACAGGCTCCCTTGTTTGATTTTTTTTTTTTTTTTCTTTTTTGGTGAATTCGTGCAAGATAAAAGTATTACTTGTAATGAGTCCCAGTGTTATCTGAAAGCATCTGGTAAGCATAACACTCCGCTTTGTAAATGCAGATATGCTGCTGGGTTGCACAGCAAGGCAGAGATGGCCAGGGAGGTGATGATTTTGGAGAAATAAATCTGGCTTTTCTTATGTGGCTTTTTCCATGTGCCCCAACGAAGGGTGTGAAGGTGTTAAGTACATCGGTATATTGTATCGTGTAACTGGCACATCCAGATGTTGCTGGAAAGGTTTTGAGAAACCTTGAGGAAAATTGCAGCTGTGCAAACTGAGTGGAGAGGGCACAGCCACCATCCCTGGGGACACGGGCCAGCCTGAGAGCAAGCTGGTGGTGTCTGAGACCCGGCTGCGGAGGTGCAGCTGGAGCTGAACCACAGACCAGGCAATTAGCAGATCTGCTAATACTGCCTGGCTTCTCCTTTCACAGGATCAGAGAATCCCAGGTTGGAAGGGACCACAAGGATCACCTGGTCCAACCTTCCTTGGCCAGAGCACGCTCTAGACGAGCTGGCCCAGCTCCCTGTCCAGCTGAATCTTAAACGTGCCCAGTGTTGGGGAATCCTCCCCTTCCCTGGGGAGGTGATTCCAGTGGCTGATTGTTCTCATAGTGAAAAATTGCCCTTGCGTGTCCAATCAGAACCTGCCCAGGAGTAACTTGCATGCATTATCGTTTGTCTTTTCCACGTGACTCCTTGTAAAAAGGGAGTCTCCATCTTCCTTTTCCTTTGATAATACTAATTTCAGTGGTGTCCCCAAAGCCTTACCAGTGACTTTGAGCTTTGCCTCACTGTGAACATTCCTTCTAAAATGTTTTGCTTTGGACCAAAGTCATTCCTGGAGTAACTTTGCTGAGGCTAGGGGGTTTGACAGGAAAAATCTGGGCTATTTAAAGCTGCAAATCTCTGCAGTTCTCAGGAACTCGCTCATGTGTACAAACAGCTCAGATATAATCAACAGTGAAAACATGCTGTTTCTCTTGGAAGCTGTTTACGTAGCATTTCAGCAGTGTCTAAACCAAGATTTATTTGTACAGAAAGGCTGCCATGTCAAAAAGCAAAGCAATGTTACCTTTCGACAGAAGGGATGGAAGAGGGCAGCAACTTCTGCTTGCAGCAGGTCTGGGACCAAAATGATCCTTGCTTTCTGGGCGGGTTTATGATTCCTCATGGATAATAAAGCCGCTGGGGTGAAGGTTGCTGTTTGCCATAGTATCAGTGTGAGCAACTAAGCTGCAGCTTGATGTAAGAGATATCTCTTCCCGGGTGCTAATCTAGAATGAGTAACCAGGGGCTGTGAGAGGAGAGCTCCACAGTGGGATTATTTATTAGAAATAGAGACTTCTGGGAGCTTTTCCCATTTTCAGCTTGAAGCCAATAATGAGTTTTAAGCAGCAACCTGGATATTTGAAACAGCTAGAAGCCTGGGGAGTTATTGCCCTGTTTCAGTTGTGGTCAGCGTTCAAAAAAACCCTTTAGAAATGAACTTGAGGACAATTTTCTCTCTGTGGATAAGCTTGGATAAAGACCCGGAGTGGCTAGAGAGAAACCTCCCACAGAAACAGGACTATCCCTGCCTAAACGGGCATGTTGTCCTGCACCGGAGGATTATGAGATGAGGGAAGCAGCATCTGGGATGCCTGTGATGTGGGTTTCTCTGACAAAGCGGGTTCTGGGTTCTGAACACATCCCCTGCTGAGCGGCCTCAGCTGGCAGCTTCAAAGGCTGCACAGTCCGACAGGAAAAACCTCAGCGAAGGACTCAGCCATGAGAAAAACGTAGATACCCGGGAGGCCACGTGCTGTGCATATGCCCGATAAACCAGTCTCAGATTTGTTCCTATCAAGCATTTTAAAAATGCATCTCGTGGTTCTGCCTTACCTCTTCCTGTCATAAAGCCAAAAGTCCAATTTCCAAGCCACGCTTCTACAGGCAAGTTGTAATAATTTATTTAAAACCGTTTTGGAATTGATTTAAGCAGGTGCTGTCCCATGGTTTGCGTGGTTTGATTGAAACCACGGATTGAGGCTTTGCTGAAATGTCTGTTTGGAGGGGAGGGATGGGTAGGGAAGGGGAATGGGAATGGCCACTGATTTGATCGGTCATCCTGAGGACCCTGGAAGGAGCTGGGATGTTAGGTGGGCTGGGCTGGGACTGCCTGAGAATTACACTTTCAGTCGGATCAGAAGGCAGAACACTGACTGCCTGGCCCCTCCAACATGAGCTCGAACTTCCCAGCGAGGGCTGACGGCAAAGCTGAGGCTGCGCAGCTGAAGGATGCGCGGAGGAGCCGCTGGGTAGGCCTTCTTGTGGTGGAAAAAGCGAGCTTCCACCCTCGTCTGTGCTGCGATAGCAAGCAAAAAGTAGAACTAGAAAACAAATTGGTGTTCACAATAACACTGTTTTTAGTAAATGTCTAAAACGCTGCCTGCACACGCTTGTGCAAATCTCCTATGATGCTTTCAATGATTTGTGTTGAGAACAGAAGCCTTCAAGATAAGACAGGAACCTGTTTTGCAACTTGCCATTAGCTCATGGTTGTTAACTTTGCAGCCAGTTTAAAATCTTGTTTATAGACGGGGAGAGATGGAAACCCTGATTGTAGCTGTGCCGCAGACCCTGGGAGCCAGTGGGATTCCGTGGGCTGCGACAGCTGTCAGCAAACCAGCCTTTGACGCGGAAAGAAGCTCAGATTAGTGTTTCAAAACAGTTGTGTGACAGCGGAAAAAAAATTCATTTCACAAAAGCTGGTGCTTTTTCCTTTGGGAGAGGAATGTTCCTGGGATTTGGCTTTGCTTGTGGGATCAGTAGCTTTGCTCAGTTCTGCTGGTCGTCAGGAGAAACCTGATTGATGAAGATAATGGCAGCTTAAGATTTAGGCTGGAAGATAACACCTGTCAGATGCTTTTGGCTGCTCTTGCAAAAACCACTTACTGCGGGTTTGTTTTCAGTAGCCTGGGGCCAGAGACTGAATTGAGAGTTGAAAATGTACCTGGCGTGGCCAGAACTGTGTGCTGTGGACCCTTCTGTCCAAGGTGTGGCCGTCCCTGGTGAGCACTGGTAGCCATGTGTCTCGATGCTTCATCTGCTTTGGTAATACCACCAAGAGTGACTTTTCACCTCTGCAGGAAGCTGAGACCTTCAAATGTATGTCTTGATTTTTTGGGGTAGGACAGTTGTCCCAGACAAGGCTCAAAGCAGTCAGGACCCCTAGGGTCACGTGTGGCCTCCAGCCCTGGGGTTTGAATAAACCTGGGATTATGTTATCCACAGCTACATCTGCAGGTGGAAACGTGGGGGATCTGGGTGAGATTTTTCCTGCTGCAGGGAAGAACAAGACACTTCAAAGGTCTTGTGGCAAGGAGGAAAGGTGACCAGGAAAGATGATGAACCCCAAAGCATAGAAAGGGAAAAAATGAAAATACAGACTGAGGGAAGCAAAAGGAGAAACCAAAGGCCAATATTAAGGTATTATAAATGAGAAGAAATCAAAGTATAATAAAGATGGACTTAAATCCCAACCGAAACAGGGGAAGTAAGAAAAGTTATTGAGAATGCAAACCAGAAGATTTCAGGACTTCTGTGCTAGTACAAAATGCTGAGTGACACCCAGCACATTTTAGATTAGAGTGGCCGTGAGCAGAGGCAAGACCGTGGGTATGGAACTCTGCCTCCTCACTCTGCCAGCTTTCTTCCCCCTTCCTTGGTGGGTGCGTCGACGTGACCCACAACAGAGCTTGTCCCTTTGCTTGGGAACGGGCGCTGCACTTACACAGGGTTTGAGGTTTGGGTCTTTGTCTAAAAGCACCCAAAAACTGCAGGGCCAGCGTGCTGTGGCTGGAGGGGTTGGATCCCAACTTAGATCAAAGGGAGCCTGGGGAGAAAATACCCACAAAAAACAATGAAAGGATATAGAAATGGAATGTCCCCGCTTGTCTTTATTTGGAAGGGTAGCTCAGGTTCTGTAGCGTAACAGTGGAGGGAACAAAAAGTGACATCCAGCCGCTGCAAACCATCAGGAGCTTGTGGAAAACTCCCAGAGGAGCAGGGAGCATGTGTGGGGTGGATGTGGCCACTAATTTGTTCCACATGTGAAGCTGAAAAAAAAATGTGTTGAGGAAATAGTGTCACTGTGCGTACTACAGAACCATGAATGCAAGCACCAAGCTTTCCTTCAGTCCTCAAAGCAAAATATATTTGCCCTGTTTTGGTGGGAAACATTAGGAGAGAAGCATGGAGGAATGTGGCTGAGGGCTGGTGTGTCCTGAACACACGGGATGGAGAAGCATTTGGCTCCTTCGGGAGGTGATGGGGAGATGGGTTTGGCTTATGGGGGCCCTGCTTTAAAATCTGTTTGTTCTCTGGATCTTCCTGGAAAATACTTAACTCCTTCCCCTGGCATGATGGCAGGTAAAGCTATCAAATGTGTCCAAAATCTGTCCCGTTTCCTCAGGGTGTCTCTGGGGGCACTGGCTTTGGGTGGGTCGTACCGGTGGGGACACGGTGAACCCCATTGCGCTGGTGGTGGGGTGGGCATGCTGAGGATGGGCTGACAAGGTGCCACTAGGCTTTACCGACATCATGAGATCCACAGCTGTTTCCCACTTCGAAATATAACCCATTGGAAGAGCATTGGAGCTTCTCAAGCTCGTTGGAGGTGATGGCCGTGTCCCCTGGGCCGCCTCTACCCGTCACTGTGTCTGTCTTCACTACTGTCCCACGATGTGACCTCAACTCCCGGCAACTCTTCTCCCAGAAGCGGGGAGCGAAGAGGAGCAGGGACGGATGGAGCAGGGACGAGCTGCCCGCAGGGAGAGCCCCTGAATGGGGCAGCAGCTCCTAGTTGGCCTCCCATGAACTC
Organism: Pampusana beccarii; assembly: GCA_013399365.1. Classification (NCBI taxonomy): domain Eukaryota; kingdom Metazoa; phylum Chordata; class Aves; order Columbiformes; family Columbidae; genus Pampusana; species Pampusana beccarii. The sequence goes on along the minus strand of VWYH01005265.1, from coordinate 409,556 downwards.
CCGTGGGGCAGCAATGACCAGATGTGAGAAGCTGTTTACAGTGATATCACATCCTCTTTGTTTTCAAATACTTGTCAAGCATTAATTGCTTCCATTGGAGTATGTCACGCAGCTACTGCACATTGGCTGCAGGCTGGTTTGAGTACGATTAATTGGAGCAGGCTTGCGTTACATCTGTCAAAATAATGGGATGGTGCTTCAGAGAGCAGCAGAGAGCTTTCTCCAATGGAAAGGCAGAAGATGTGGTTTAAGCACTGGGCATTGCCTATAGCTGAGATTTTGGGGTCTGATCTGGCACTACGAGGCATGGGAAAGGATTTGGAGGCACCTTGCTCTGGAGTGTGTGGGGTGCTGGTTGAGCATCACGGACACCAGGTGACGAAGCAGCAGCTGCACAGAGCAGCTTGTTCCAAAGATGGAAAAAGGAGGGGAGGAAATCCTGGCACTCTCTCCTAACATGCTGAATCATGTCAGATATGGACACACACGGGTGAACCCCTGGAAGAAAAGTCTGGCTTCGTATGGTCATGGTGTGGCTTGTGGTGGGAGAGCTGTGTGCATGACCAGTGGGGTGGGCACATCTCAGGGGTAGGAAGGGCACGTGCTGGACCAATTTGGGCCAGGGCTCCCCACCGCTGTTAGGCTGTAAGATCTTTCTTGTCTTATTGATGTAAAGTGCTGAAGCATCCCTGGTGCACCCACTGTCTCCTGGGGCTTCACAGCCCAAGTGGGATGGTGGTAAATGGGGCAGGTAACTGGAGGGCAAGGTTGTTTTAAAAACATACAAACCAAAAAGGGTGCTCTGTCTTGGAAGAAGCTGGCCAGGAAGAATAAATAACACGAGTCCTTGCTGCTGTCTGGTGGGAAGGAACCTGCAGGTCTTGTGCTCCCAAAGGAGCAAAGAAGGATTGATTCCAAGATCACAATCTTAAAATAGTACTGCCTGATCTTCAAGTAATTTCTTGTACTTTGCCTCAATCTAGGAATAGAATCTCTTTGTGTGTCACTGAGTAACAATAAGTTACCAGTTTTCCTGAACACCAGACACACTCTTGTTTTGGCCTTTGGCACCGAGACTTGATATTTGCTTGTATTTACAAGCTCAGTAATTACTGTCCTGAACCTGTTATCAGCGTAAATACATACAAGGGAAATTGCAAGGTTATGGTTAAAGCTTGCAGGTTTTTAGACTAACAAATATTTTAGCCTGAAGATATATTCAACTTTATTTTCCTTTTAAGTGGGCCTGGGTAAGATGAGAAGTTGCCTGTCAAACTTGATGGGGTCAGTAAAATTCAACCATGTTCTACTGTAATTAACATTTGAAAAGAATTTGCTTAGGAATTAGCTGTTGGCAGTAAAAAGAATCTCCTTGTATGGAAACAGAATGAGCCCATCAGGGCTGACACTGTCCTGTGTAGTGTGGTGTAGGAAGGGAAATCCATCTATTAACACGTTTCTTCCTGACAGTTACTTGAAGGTTCGTCATGAGATGCTGACTAGGTCAACCACAAGCATCAACTCCATGTAATTTAAAAATGCAAGAATCATCCCAGGCAGCACTGAGTGGAAAAGACATTTATACAATGATGGGGGAAATAAGTTTATAACTAAGAATGTTTAAAGAGTGCAATGGTCTGGAAGTTGAATTGTCACTTAACGCTGCATGTGCTGATGGAATAAACTGGTTGTTCTGCTGCAAAATCTCCTCCCCAGCAGTACTAAAGTGGCGTTCAGTCTCTAGGTTGTTTGCTGCTAGTAAAAACAGGAGCAATTTGGATTGAAATGCTATCTAGAAATACTCATCACAGGTCAGTTCCTTGTTATGGTAAGCTGAGGGACTCATTCCTGATGTGAGTTTAGCCAGGTCTGGGCTTGTGGTGGCTCTGTTGTCCCCAACTTGTACAACAGGGACAATCTATGATGCTTTCTGTAGTGCCCTGAGATGAAAGATACCTGAGTGTATTGGCTGCTGCAGATGAGAAATAGAGTTACCTGCCTTGTTGCTTTGGCCAGATTATTTTCACTGCAAAGACTAGCAAAATTTCAGTTTTTCTGAGTGGCAGGAAAATAGCCCTTTGTCATCACTGCTTAGTGACAACTACTTAGATTTCAGATTTCAAAGCATTAATAAAAAAAAAAAAAGATAGGTTCCATGAAGATCACAGGGAAAATGAGGCTTCAGTTTATCAAAGCTTTGGCAGTTTGGCTCAATCTGCCGAATCCTTTCCTAATAAATAACTCAACAGGCTTTTTTTTGAGAAACAATAATGTCACTTAATAGCACTCTGTAATTAAGGCTGAAATTGTACTGATAGACACCCAAAGGCTTTTTCAGCACGGATTAGAACTGCAGGGACAGGAGCCGCTTTCAGAGGGCTCTGAGCTTAGCAAAGGTGACTTCTGACAGCTTAAGTGCCACCTCTAAAACGTTAAACGAAGTTGTGCCTCAAAGCTATTTTTTTTCTTCTTTTTGTGATATATCTCTGAATAAGGCAGTGTGCTTGCTGTTTGGGGGACTAGGAGATCGTTTTAAAAAGTGCTCTGAAGAGCAAAGATCAATGAGGAGTACAAAATACAGAATTAAATGCCGCTGGATGGAGTGGATCAGCCGCACTTCTGGTAATTCGGCTCATTAATGGGACAGCACGGTTGTTAATGCTGTGGACAGATGATGATATTAGAGAGCAGCTGTTTCACGTGCTACTTTATAACTGGTGGACAGTTGCTTTTACGTATTTCTAAACATCTCCACAAGGACTAGTGTAATAAAGAAACCTGGTTAGAATCTCATGAAGCTTGGCCAAGCAGCAGGAAAAATACATCACAACATACCAGACCTGTTGCACCTACTCAGAACAGCTGGTCCAGCCTCTGCTTGTGCAAAGCAGCATTTGGGCACTTCTCAGTGCTGCCAGAATAAGGAAAATACTTGTGGATTCATTCTCTAACCAAGAATCTGTGGGGCCAGAAGCCTAAACAGAGCAAAGAGAACCTGTGTGTTTGGCCTTAAAACCTCCTTTTTTGATATTCTAGTGCCTGTGTGAAATCTCAGGTTTAGTGCCACAGAAACGCAAGCAGGCAGAGGTTATGGAGCACAGCTGGCTTGCACAGCTGGATGCTGCCTTCCAGAGGGCTTCTGTACATTGATGAGGTGGCTGGGTCCTTCCCTAGGGTTTGGGAGTGTGGTCTGATGTGGCAAAGGAGCTCTGGGTGCTAATGCTTCCGAACTGTGTAAAACCCAAAGAAATGTGTGTCTGCAGCTGAGCTGGAGGAGTTGACTTGCTGACAGATGGAGCCAGTGGACACGAGCTCATGTCTTCACCAAAACTGGCATCTGGGCGAGGCGTCGTACAAAACATCTTTGTCATTTGGTGCTTTGCTTTGTCACCTCTGACCCTTCCCTCTCCGGTGCCACTTGCGGTGCATGGACGCCAGGCCTCTTGCAAGAGATTCTTCCAGGTCCCATAGGACCAAATAAACCAAATTTACTTGTTCTGTTGTAGCTGGGCAGGGGGATTGGGCTGTGCTGCTGTGCAGAGGCTGCTCGGATGCTGCTCTGGCTCACTGGTGCCATGTGGCCGCTCTGCAGAGCTTGTGGTCCCGCTGACACAGCGCTCGGGCTCAACTCCACTCGGCTGAGACCACCTTTAACTTATCTTTAGAGCGTTTTCTTGGCCAAACATGCTTTCTATTCCGCATCGCCAGGTCAGAGCTATTTAAGTGTTCAGATGTTATCTCTTCCAAGTTAGTTTACCTGCACTATTGCCTCAGGGATGTTGCTGGGGGCAGCAGAGTGGATTTCTGAATGTATTTGCTGTCCTGCAAGGCTGATGTTGGGAAAATCCACCTTGGCTTCATAGCACTTCTGGATCTGCCACTTCCACAGTGAATGGCAAGAAGCTTTTGTCTCCAACAAGGGGTTTTGTTGGACTTTGCCTTGGGTTGCACTGATGAATCATGTAGATGGTCTGGATGAAAAGGAGATGAGAAAAGACCAGGGAAAGGAGCATCCTTCAGGGGCACAGATCGGGGACCAGCCAGGGCTGGACATGAGCAAAGTGTGCACAATAGACATCCATTTGGAAACTTAATCCTTTAATTTCCCCTCATCCAGTGGGTCAAATAATAATAAAAATAAAAGGCTTTCTCATGGTGATGTGGGCTGTAATTCAGGGCAACCTTTTTCATTTAGCATTCTTTTCTGCATAAAGTTGCTGTCTTTTTTTTCTTCCAGGAGAAGCTGCATTTGAGAACAGTAATGAGCTGCCCTGGCAGGACTACAAAGGGCTCCGGAGGAGCAGGTACGCGGAGAATGAGGTAAGTGTTGTCGTTCGGGTGAAATGGGTGTGGAAAGTGCACTCTGCACACGTTAGCCTTCAAAGCCAGCAATAATTACTGCATTTGAGACTGTATCAGCAGTCAGGGCTGCGATTCGAGTCAGGCAGGAATGCTTTTTGTGTAGCGCTTTATTTTCTCCAGACATCCAAACTCCCCATCGGTTTGCCCTGTCGCAACTGAGGAATGCAAATGGAAGTGTTGTGGCTTTGAGTTGGCGAGGGCTTTCTGTGTAGCCCTGTCTTTGATGCATTCATTCAGGGTGCCCCACGAGTCCACGAATATGACTAGACTGTAATTGCTCTTAATCGCTGAATTATGAAAAGAGAAAATGAGAAATGGGGTGGGTGGCAGCAAGATGGGTCTTGCACGGCGCTGGCAGCCGAGAGGTCTGTCTGGGCAGCGGCTCCTGGCAGGCCTCTGCTCTCCAGGAGAGACGTTCTTGGTCTTGTCTCTCTTCCTTCTGCCTCTGCAGTCACTACAGAGGCCTGGGTTGAACTGATGTTTTGGGGCAGGTGTCTCTGAGACGATGTTTTTCCTGTATGTGTAATACGGCATTTTTTGGTGCATGGAGCCAGAAAATAGCTCTTAAATGAGGGTTCATGATATATCTCAATGAAGGAGGTCAGAATGTCCTCATTTTAGAGAAGAGAAACGGGTGAAGTGCCTTGTCCTGGGTCACCAGCAAGTTGATGACGAAGTTCAGGAAAATGTTTGGATGCACTGAGTTGGAGCTACCCAGGTCAATCACCACCGTGCACTGTTCTTTCGTAACTAAGTTGTGACTTTTCTACACAGTCCCACCACGTGGTGCTTCCCCTTGGTGCCTTCACCAAGGATGCCGAGTTGGGTCGTCACAGTAAATGTCTGGAGCACAGAGCTTTGGCAGGGGTGGGATTGGGGGTGTTCAGTAAGGGAAGTTTATCTCTAGGCTTGGGGACGCTCCCGGCTGTCCGTGTCCCCTGTGCCCTCAGGACAGGACGCAGTCATTTCCCTGGAGCGCGTGTCCCCTCTCCCAGGGAGGGATTCCCAAAACGGTTGTGATTGTCCCTAGGATTCAGCCAGTAGCATCCGCACGGCCACCCTCACCCCAGCAGAGCCACGACCCGAGCCTGACTGCTCAGACACAGCCTGGCTGTCGCCAATCTGGAGAATGTCTCTTTTTTGTAAATTGTGGGGTCGCTTTCCCTGCTGGGAACAGCTTTTAACAGCGGAGGCCCCCGGAGCACACAAAGGCAGAGTCAGACGCTCCATCAGCCGCCGTCGCCAGTTTTATCTCGGAGCATAATAGCGATGAAGGGAAACGGTCTAATCTCTCCGCGAAGGCGCTTCGTGAAACTTTTCTCCCTAAAGAGCTCTTGTGCCCTGGAACAATAAATGCCATGGATGCGCTGCCAGCCTGAGGTTGCTAATCGTATTCAAACCCGTGGGCATTTCTTTCCCAGGGCTGGTGGGGTCTTGGCACCCTTTGGCCGCTGCCCACGCGGGCTGACGGCGACGGCAGGTCTGCTGGCACGGGCGAGGGCTCCGGGTACCGCGGGGCCTGGTGCTCCGGCCGCGCGATGACGTCCGGGCTGGCGCGTCCCGCCGCACAATGCGCCAGTGTGGGCCAGGGCAGCGGGAATGTGGCCCTGGAGTGCAGTGTCGCTGGGGCCGTCGGGGTCTCGCTGGAAAGGTCAGGCAAATGAAACACAGCGGAGCTTGTCTGGCGGACAATAAGGGATGTGTTGTCGCAGGATGAATGAGCTGATCGAGTGCATGTCAAATGTTTACTCTGGGTTTCCACAGAGCTGTCAGATGAGGACTGATGCCTGTTCCTCTGCTGGAGGAGCATCAGGACCGATTTGGTGGGACAGGCTGTGTTGAACCTGGGTCGTCTTGGTTCTGCCACCTTAGTGGCCAAAGCCACATCTCGCGCAAAGCAATGCCACTAGCAGGAGTGAGGGATGTCCTTTTAATCAGTGCTGTGGGGCTCCAGGGATTCTATTTTCCCATTCAAACCCTCTCTCGGGCTTCATTTAACCGGTGCAAGCATTTTCCGTTAATTCTGCTGTTCATCCTAATGTCTTTCAACGTGTCGAAGTTCCCCCAGTCCAAACCAGGACGAAGGGCTGGGTGGTGGTGGTTGCAGAGGTGCCCCTGCTGTCCGCACGGAGCAGTTTCCACATCGCTTATGGGTACAAGTTGCTCTTGTAACCTTGCAGACAGAGTATGTGATGAAATTGGTGTGGTAGCCTGCGTGGTGCTTTGAGGTGAATCTCTGGTGCAGAGACATCATTAACAGTCTAAATATGCAATGGGATTTTTCTATTTAACTCCATCAGGCTCAGGACCTAATGAAAAAAAATTGTTTCACTTCAGTGTACACTAAGAGTAAAGAGTAATCTCTTTAGCTCCTGAGCTACAGGAGCAAGAAGGTGAAGGACTTTGTGAGCACTCCGGTGCAGCCCGTGGGAAATTGGTTTTGGCTGCGTATGGACACCAGTACCTGCCTGGGATGTTTATCTGGAGCTGCTTGACCGCATGTGCTGCCCATAGAGGGATGGATCCAGGGCCTTGGATGCTGCTTTTCGCTGGTTTGGGAAGAGAGGAAGCACGATTTCCGGCAGCTGTGCGAGATGAGAGTGCCGGTCCCGGGAGGACCACGATGTGTTGGCAGCGTGGTGTTCGCCATCCGCAGGCGCTGCAGTGGTGGGGTGCAGGGGCACGGGCCTTCGCAGGACAGCTCGGTGGGAAAGGGGAGTTGTGCGAGGCTATCGGGGTAGACAAGATCGTGTTGGGTGGGAACAGAGCCCTTCGTCCAGGCTGGGGGACCAAGCCAGGCTCGTTGCACTTGTGCAGGCTGCACCAGCTGAGCTCTGCAGCCCGGAGAGCACAACTTGTGCATTGCGGCTGCTCCTCCTGCCGATGCTACCGTCCCGTTCATTAGAGACTACTTCACAGGCTTCTAATATACGTTCCTGTGTTTAATTTACAATTTGGGGAAAGATAGACAAGGTGACGAAGTGAACTGAAATATGAAATTACTTTAATTGCAGAGGAGGACAGTTTATAGGCTTCAGAATCTGAGTAATTTATTTTAATGATCTCCTCTGCCCTCAATGCATCATTACCATTTGTATTTAGAGCTGGTTTCAGTAGAGGTATGCAGCAAACGCTGGTCAGACCTGTTCAGGCAGCAAAACTTCTGGCAACTAATAATCTGAGATGAAAAATGAATTTAAAGCAAAATATATTGTAACGTCAGAAACACTTCTCAGTTCAGGAATTGCTTTTTGCTTAGTTTCCTAGAGGCAGCTGTGGTCCATCTAAAAGCAGCAATCCAAGGCACATGGCACGCCTGGTTGAGTTTGTTTCCAGCCCTACAGGGTAAAACACTTGGAAAACCTCTAGGAGTTAACAGAGGGGCCAATGGATAATACACCCCTTGGGAAAAGGAAATTTTTTTTTTCCCTCTGCAGTTCATTACACTGGTGGGCTGGACATTTGGGGTAGTAGTGGAAAAAAAAAAAGTGGACTTCAAGAGACATAGATGCTGCTTTTCTTGCATTAATATCTATTTTTGGCTGGTCATACTCCAAACCTGCTGGGGGCTTTCAGCCCCTGTGGAAGAGGGGCTGTCTGTGAGCATCTCTAAGCTGCTTTTATGGCATTTCAGGTCCCACAGTGCAAAAAACATAGATGTTGCTGAAGTTTCTTGTTGGGTGACTTGGCACATGAATGTCTTGGAGCCTCCCAACTCCTCTGTAGGTGCTGTGGCTGTTTGGGCACAGCCTGGCATGGGTGGCTGCTGGAGGTGGGATGAGACTTGATCTACCTTCACTTTGAAGGAGGTTGTCTTGTGATTAAGCTTGGCTTAGCTCTGCCTTCACATCTCTGCTTCTCCGGTGTCCAACAGCTCTCCAGCTGAGCTTGGCCTGGCTTATTCAGAAGAAAAAGGCAGATGCCTTCAGAAACCTGAGTGCAGTGCTGGGCTCTTCGTCTGGCAGGGTGTTGAAGTGGGAAGAATTTGGATGTAACCTGCAGAAGCTGAAAAGCAGTGATGAGCTGGGGCTGGTGGGACTCATGCCAAGGAGTGGGCTCTGCAGCCAGGCTGGTGTGCCTTCCTGCACGGACAGGAGGTGGAAATACCTTTTTCTTGTAAGGATCATTAAGTTCCTCGGTTTGGACAGTTGTGGCACAGAGCTCTTCTAGTGCAGCCTTCCCAGGGTGTTTCTTGGTTATTTTCAGACTTTTTTTTGAAACCGCAAGGATGGGCTATGGGCCAAGTGATCACAGGAGTCCTTAAAGTCTCTGTTAGCACTCTCTGTGTGAAGTGGCCATGAATATGTGGCAAAATCCAACAAAATCCAAAGGTACCTGGACCCTCCAACCTCCTGCTGGAATAGGCTGGCTGGGATTTCATGTGGTCTTGGCTGATGTAGCACCAGAGATGGGGGTTCCAGGAGTGCTGTGGGACTTGGGACCCCAAAATCCATCTACTCCCTAAGATGTAAGACCATGTTGGCATTGGGTCTGGCTGGACCGATCCGCCACAAGTGCTGGTGAAATGTCAGTGCCCAAGGGCACAGCAGCTTGTCTCAATGCTGGCAGCAATGTGGACACTTTGCTGAAATCATTGAGCTTGATTTGTCATCTAAGTGCTTGACTTCGGACTTGAGCTGTAGCAGGTAGAGCTGGTGTTGGAGCTGGTGCAGCTCTGAGGTTCACAGCTGCTGGTGATCTGACCTTTAAGGCTAATTGGCAACAAAAAGTAGTAAATTAATTTTCCTGAACAGCTCCGTCACCAGAATGGAGTGCTCCTGGCCTGAAGGAGAGATGTGACATTCCTCCCCAAAATGAAATGTCACAGGTCTATCGCACACCTTCCCCGGTGCTCAGACACAGCCTCTCTGGCCTGATTCCCATGCCACCTCTGTCTTTGCTTTAAAACCACGCTCAAAAAAACCCCTATGTTAAAAATAATGTGAAAGATGCAAAGTTCAGGTCTTCAAATTGGAAAATGCTAGGATAAAGCTGCTTTTGTAAACTTATTTCAGCTGCCTTGCACGATATCCCGCCCCAATTTCCAGCCTGCTTTGTTCTCTCTGTGGCTGCTAGGCATGAGCGAAAGGAGCGATGGAAGAAGAGGCCATATGGCCTTTTAATGCTCTTTTTCATGCTTGGCAGCATAGTGCTGCCAGCAGCTGGGAGATGCAACAAGGATGCTCCTGTTGGACTTTGCATCTTTGCTTTGTGGTGTGCGTCGCCATGGGAATGGTGTGTTATGTGCTGATGGCTCGTTTACGGACAGGGGGGAGATGCTCAGAGGTGCAGGTGGTGTCTCGTGCATCTGCCCTGAGGTAGCTGAGGCTTGAGCCTGCAAAGCACGTGGGGGAATTATTTGGGAATAAAAATAGAGTGGGATTGTTAGGCTGGGTGATGCCCACTGTGAGATCAGATACCTGTACGAAGGGATGGGGGCTTAGGACCTGCATTCACAAGGGGCTGCGTTTGCTAATCCCTGCTCGCAGGAATCCTCCCAAGCCCTGCTTTGCACCCAGGCTCTCTGTGCCTGCGGTTTGTCGCGCTCAGCGTGCAGGTGTCCGGCTCTCAACAGCACCGTCCCTTCCCCTTGCTCTGCTCCCTGGCACAGCCAGTCCTCGGTCCAAACCAGCCCGGCTGAGGGGTTTCGAGGAGAGGCTCTTCTGGGTGTGTTTTTGCCCAAAGCAGTTTTGCAATGGGCCCTTTCAGGGTCACACACGAGGAAAACACTGCAAGGTGGCTCAGACTGGTGGTAAAATACTGAAACAGGTTTCCCAGAGAGGTGGTGATGAACCATCCCTGGAGACATCCCAGGCCAGGCTGGACGGGGCTCTGAGAACCTGAGCTGGTGGAGATGTCCCTGTCATGGCAGGGGACACTGGGGGAGCTGGGGAGGTCCTTCAACCCAAACCATCTGTGATTCTCCTAGTTTCCAATGTCAGCTTCTACGTTTTAGGGCTTTTTTGGTGTGGGGGGAGGGAGTGGGATGTTGGGTTTTGTTTTAATATTCGGAGGTGGGGTTTTTTCTGCTTTTGACCTGAAGTAACAGCAGTTTCCAGGCAGTTCAGACTTAGGAAGTGGGGATCAAATTGCTTTCTTAATTTTTTTATTTTTTTTTTTTAAACACAAGGGTGAGTGAACTACAAGAAAGATCTTGTTCAGATCCCCGCTTTCTGATTTACATCCAAGCCAACAGAGCAAGGCTTGGAACTGTGATGCTGCTGGGAAAAAAAAAAAAAAGTGGTGGGAAGGTTGTGGGATTGGTGGTGCTGCTCAGCAAACAGAAAAAGGAAAAGGAGAGTGATTTCTCATTCTGCTTCCTAACTCCAAACATGACCCAAAGTTTTTATAAACTTTCTGCTCAGGTTTCAGGAAACTGCAAATGAAACTGCATTCCTCTGTGTGTTGGTTGGTTTGGGTTTTTTTTCCTGTTTCTTTTTGAGATGTAATAAAACATCATCACCTACAAGTCTGTGGCCTTTAAAAGTATTCTCTGGAGGGCAGGCGAGGAGTGGAGGCAGATTGACTGGCAGCTGGAATACAGCCTCTTTATTATCTCTGGGATTATAATTCCACTCTGTTTGGGGCTCTGGAGCATCAGGAGCTTGATTGTCTCTGCTCTTGCTGGATTCTCACGTGTGCTCCAGCTACAGTGTTGGTGGTGTCCATCGCCTCCAACACCCTGCGGGGGAAAGCTCGTCAGCTGAGGAAGCTGAACTTCTCATCGCCTAGGAAAATACAGTATTTTTTTCCAAAATAGTGGCCTTGAAGTGTAACTAGTGAGAAAAAGACAACATGTTGAATAGTATAAAAACAGCAGGAGTTGAGCTGGACCAAAGGGCAGGTGCAGCTGGGGATGGAGCGACCATGGCAGGACGTGGTCACAGCATCCTGTTGCTGCGGGAAGGTCTGTCCTCCACCAATTCCTTTAGCCTTTTGAGCTGGTTTTTGGTGTCTAAAGTGTGCAAAACCACAGACCAACGGCTATTCTGGAGCTGAAGCTCACAGGCTTGCCTGCAGAGAGCAAAGAACTGAGAAATGGCCAGAGCAAAGGAAAAAAGAAATGCAATAATACTTAAAGACAGAGTCATGCGCTGTCTGTGGTCATTTTCAAGCAGTTTAAACATGGAGAAATTAGTAGTGTGAGTTATAGTATTTGCATCCCATGTCAAGATAAAGCTGCAGCACTTGGTGTGCAGCAGTGAACCAGCACAGACCTTTGGTAAAGGGGCAGCCTCACCTCTGGGACAGCTCACTGGTAGCACTAACCCGGTTTTTCTTTTCTGCTTAATGTGAATTGCATAGTTTAAAGAAGAAAAAGGCAGGTAAAATTAAAGGAGCAAAAAAATAAGCAAAATTCCACCTGAAAGTTCATCAATATTCTCAGGGGCTTGTGTAGTGCAGTGGGGCTCTGGCCACTGGAGCAGGAGTGGGGCTGGGAACAGAGAGGGCAGAGACCTCGTCTGAATGCTGGTGTTGTGCTTGAGCCAGGCACAAAGGAAAGGTTGGGCACTTTTGGACACTCTTGTTCCTTCCAGTGGTCTTCCTCTTGGAGGAAAACTGCCTCAGGATGCCAGGGTTCCCCCGTGCAGAGGCACAGGCGGAGAAAGACTGGGAGCAAAGCTAGGGAAAGAGTCAAAATAAGAAGTTAATACGGGCAATTTCTCTGATCAGTGGCAACATTCAGGCAATGGGATGCTGTGGAGTAGCATCAGAAGTTGATGTGGTGGAGCAATGTCTCGAGTATCTCCTGCAGTTCCTGGGCAGGAGGAGGGACGTGCGGGGCTGGTTTGGTGCAGTGTTAGTCCCTGGTCTGCTCACCGGGAAGTCGAGGAGCCTCCCTGCTTTTCTTTTGGGGGTGATTCCTGGGGTTTTCTCTGTGCTCCTGTCAGGACTGCTCCAGGAGATGGGGTAGAGGTGTGTGGGTTGGGTGGGATCCAGCACGGCCACCTCTCCTCAGCGCACGCGTGCTCCACAGTAAATCCATCTGGGATAGTAAATGCCTGGTGTGGAGAAATCTTGGAAGCCAAGTTGCTTATATTAATCTTTAGGGTCCACTACAAGAATAATACGGTACACGCGATACCCTACAGCATGTGTGTGTACAGAAAACACCTTGAGAGGTTGTGTGTGCTCAACATCTTGTGCTGTAGACCAACTGGGACTCTGGTGCTGGCCATGATTGAGTGCAGACCTCGGTGCGTGTCCTTTTTGCCTCATTGCCACCCCATTAACACATTAATGGCAGCTCCTCACCCCACCGCCCCTCTCCTGTGGACATGGGGACAGGGCTCTCAGAGGTGAATTCAGGAGGGACCCAGCAGAGTTTATCCAGGTCTCGTGTAATGGAGGGCAGTCCCTAAAGGCTGCCCAGCACTAGAGGCTCTAAACTGTTCAGCAAAGCCATTCCAAGATGCTTGGTTAATTAGAGAAGACCTGTTACTGGCAGACACAGGGCATATTTATTTTTAAAGCCTGTTACTGACAGTGAGAACATGCTTCTGGCTGGAGATCTGAGGCTCCGGCTATGTGATTCAGTTGAAAAAGGGATTTACTTTTTGAAAAAAACCAAACCAAAGCTCCATGTTCCACCTCCGCTCTGCCAAGGAACAGGCACGATCAATGAGCCAGGGAGCTCGCAGGGGCGAGGGCTGTTATTTACGCAAAGTTTCCACCTCCTTCCTTCCTACCAACTCCCTGTGACCCAGACCTGCCTGGTGAGGAAAACTGCTCCCCAGCCTTGCCAGTTCTGGGATAAATAGGTCATCCAAAATATGCAAAAGCCAGTTCCAAGTCTTCCAGCAGTCGGAAAGACCTCAGAGGTCTTTGGATGCTTAAAGCCCATAATAATTGTGTTACTTCTAAGGTGGTTTTTGAAGCCCTTGGTCCTCCACAGTGGTCCAGGGGCAGCGATGAGAAAGTACAACGCTATTTCTGGTTTTATTTCGCCCATTTGCGTGTTCAGACGTTTTCAATGATGACGGCAGCTGTAGCATGCATTGTTACAAAAACAGTGTTTTATACCTCCCTGAGGATGGGAGCTGTAATCTTTTGGTTAAAACAGGGAACAGTCCAGCCAAGGATGTCTTCATTTAAACCTCAGCGTTGCCTTTACCCTGGTGAAGTGGAGCTGCCAAGTTTTGCGGGATGATTGAGGAGTGTTCAGGAGGGTTTCCTTGAGGAAACTCTCCGGTGTCCTGCAGTCCTGCAGAAATTTATCAGGTTTGCTCCGACCAGTCCAGGCACCTCTAGAAATAAGGAGCGAGCAAACGTGACATTGAGTTTGCTAAAGATCCTAAAATGTAGTGAAATATTTTTTTGTTGTGCTGTTGTTTTTTGTTGTTGTGCTGTTGTTTTTTTTGTTGTTGTTTGGTTTAATTATTTTTTTTTCCCTCAGAAGTTTTCCTTTAGATGCTAACAAACTTCTTTCCTTCTGGACTGATGCTGGCATCTGATGAATCAGCAGTCATCTTAGGCCTTGGGTGGGATGAATCAATGCACTTCACTTGCTCCAACTTAATTTAAAATTGAATCATTGTTTTTTAGTGTTAAAAGCAGGTTTTGAATTGCTTTGTGGCCTGATATCATAACTGTATATCCTGTATTATTTAAGCATGAGTCAAATCAAAAGAAAATTACACCTAAGGTGGTATTTCTGTGGGCTCTCTTACTGCTTCCACCGTTGTCTCTGACAAACTTCTCTCAGTAAATGTTCAGCCTGTTTGCAAGGTTGTCTGTATTCCCTCAAGTCCCCTGGGATGATAAATAGGATTTATCATGGGTCGGACTCAGCGCGGTGGTTTGGGTTGTGGAAAAGGCTTAAAACCTTTGTAAGTGTCTCTGCAAGTCACTGACCCTGTGGCAATGATCTCGGTGTCTCCTGGCATTCCTGGTATTGCAGTAACTAATGTTTACTCATGTTATGGGGACTCTAACGGTGGCCTTTAGGGACACTTTAATCAACCCACCACTGAGATAACAGATACTTATGCTATGACAGGAGCCGATAACGTCTGTACCTTGAAGAGCTTATGCGGGAGTATCCCTTTGCAAAAATAGAATCGAGTTTGTAACTGCCTTTGTCTATTGTGTAGAATATATTCATTTTTTAAAGAGCTTGTTCTCTATAATGGAAATTTTCCCATGCATTAGCGCAGCAGCTCTCGCCTCCCGCTCTCACGGGCAGTTTTCTAGCAGCGAGAGCCAGGCAGAGGCCGAGGTTTTGCCGTTGTGCTGTTGTTGCAGCAGAGGTAGTGAAAGGTGGGAAATAAAGGAAGCAAATGTCGTTAGCGAATGGCGAGTCGGTTACCAACAACTTCCTGACATTGTTGGTCCTCGCTCCATTCACGGTCCTGCGGGCTGGCCCCTGGCCAGCCAGCATCAGCAGGTATTTCCCTCCTGCCCGCAGCCTCATCCATCAGCGTCCTCCACCAGCCCCATCCTGTTGTGCTCTGAGGAAGCATTAAAAATAATAATATGAGCTGGGGGGTGACCCGTGGGTGAGAACATTTCTGCACCTGCAGATCTGGGGGCTGGTTTCTTTAAGATGCCCTTACCTAGGTGCAACTGCTTGGACAAATGTCTGAGTATTTGGTGATAAATAGAAACCAGCTGCTGCTGGAGCATCAACAATTGGGATATAATGTTTTTTAAAATGATGGTGACTTCAGGCAACTTCAACATTTGATATTTTAATATAAAAAAAAATAAATTAAATGCAAAAAACACAAATAAAATTTGTGAAATGACGAGTTTGAGAACACACACACCTGTCAGGTTTTCTACCTTTTATTTTCTGAGCTCTGCTCTCTTCTCAAATGCTGTTTATAAAGAGTGGTTTGTCAAGGAATAGGTTTTAAACCTCCCTTCGGTACTATTTCTACAATGAAGTCACCCGTGTAAGATAAATAGTAGCTGATCCCTTGTTAGTGAAGTACATGCTCTCCTTCACGCTCGACTTGAATGGAAATGCAATAATACTCTGCCATCTGCTTCCAGCAAGCAGCTGGAGTGAAGGATGCAGCCGCTGGTCCTCCACCCCAGAGCCCCATCTGTCCACCGTGGCCAAAGTGATGGGCAGGGGGAGAGTTCTCAGCACAAAGGAGACTTAAAAGAATAAATAAAAATTCCCTACTCATCATAAATGCAAAGTGCAACTTGCTGCAGAGATGAGGTTTCACACCAAAAATGCCTGAAGAGGGTTGTCTGCCCAACAAGTGCTGTTTAGCTTTGTCTTGCTGTGACATAAAAACCGCAGCTACAGGGGATGGGTTGCATCTGTACAAAGTGACCAAGCTCTCATTCCTTCAGGAATTATCCCTTTAAAAAACAAAAATACACCTCCCGGGGTACAGCACATTGGCTGGAGGGGGGCGGTTTTTAAGCTGTTGCACAGCTGATGTGACAAAATGCTCTAAAGTCTGTGTTTGGTTGTTTTAAGTTTCCAGCCACAGAACGTAATTATCACACATTATGCTCTGTTTATTTAAAGAACGAAAAATACTGTGGCAATCAGATTTTGTGCCAAGTTACAGGGGAAAAATTGCTTTTTAAAGAAGTAAATGTGCGTGCAGGCAGCTGGTGCACGGAAGGTCCTGGAAACAAAAGCGAATTGCCCTCCCCCTGGCTGCGGAGCCCGCACAGCTCTGCTCTTATCTCAGGAAAAATGATGCAAACAAAGACATTTAATTGCATGAAAAGCAAGCTCATCAGGCAGGCAGCTGACGAGCAGCGAGTCCATGCTGAATTGCTTGAAGGAGAAAGCCTTGCTCTGGAGTCCAGGCTCCCTGGATGTGGGATTTGGGGTGACACGGGGGTTTTATGTTCACGCAGGACCGGGTACCGCTGTGCTTCAGTGCTGTGGAGTCTGCCTGAACTTCCTCTAACTCCGCTCTTTCTATCACTCTTTATTTCAGCAATCCTGACTTTTCTGCTTGTAAATGTGCCTTTTGCTTTTACATACTGTGCATGTTTTAAAGTTGGGTCTTATCTGCCTGGTACCTGGGCTCGTGAGAGGGAAGTGATGCTCGTGGTGGTGCCTGAGCCGGGTGGGAGAGGGTGGCTGGTGACACTGTGACAGTGCCCGGCCCTTGAGAGCTCAGCTCCGCTCCGTCTACCCTGGGGTAGTCCTGGGTGAAGGGTGGCAGAGGTGCATTAACAGCTGGCTGCTGGGCAGGGGACGAGCCGCAGCATCCTGGCTTGTGGCCTTGGGCTTGTCCTCTGCTCCCTGCCCATCACCTGCTC
The DNA here is from genome assembly GCA_013399365.1 of Pampusana beccarii. NCBI lineage: Eukaryota > Metazoa > Chordata > Aves > Columbiformes > Columbidae > Pampusana > Pampusana beccarii. The sequence continues at coordinate 392,951 of VWYH01005265.1, read as the reverse complement.
TTTTGGGAGGTTTGCAGATCACGTGGGGATTATTTTTCACCAACTCTTGGAAAAGATCACATGAAAATGCAGCTCCTGCTTAGAAAGTGCTAAACTTGTTGTTCTACCTGTTTTCAGGAAAAAGCATTGAAATGTGGCCTGTGAGTGCTGTACTGAATGTGAACCCAGAGGCCTTGTTCTCTTTTCAATAGCTTGTCTTGTAGACATTCTGTGATTTGGGGGGTATGGGGTTCAGACTGCCTGCTTCCAAACGCAGCACTCAGTGACATGCATGACCCCGGCTGGGAAAACCAGTCAGTATTTTGGCCTCAGTTCTTCTGCATGAGAAGGATGGAGGACCAGGAGCATCGCAGCTGGTCCCCGCAATGGGGTGATGGACCTGTCCTGCAGCAGTGATGCTGCTTTGGTGTGTGCTGGAGGAAAGTTGAATTCAGAAAGAAAAACTATTGAAGAAACGGGTCTAAAACATGTAAAGAGACAAAACAAGAGACGCAGGGCAGAGCTTCATACCTGGCGGGGCTGATTCTGGCTCCCTCCCTGCACCTTGGTCTCGCAGCAGCTTGGCGTGGTGCTTGTTGGGAGTGATGCTGTGGAAGAAAGATTTTGGCCTTTTGTGAAAAATTTCAAGGTTTGGATATTTGCTTCCATTCTGGGGCTGGCCTGGGGTCTTTGTGGTTTGATGGGTTTGGTTTGTTGTTGTTGTGTTTTGTTTTTCATTGGTGGTGTGGTTTTTTGTTGTTGTATGGGTTTTTTGTTTAACTTTGTAAAAGCAATGAGCTGTACCAAATGGCCACTTAACCTAATGTTTAAAGCTGTGGCTCCTGTACACAGGGTATGGCCTGGGGCAACCACTCGCCAGCCAAGCAGGACAGGCCAGGGTGCTCCCCAAAAACTCCATCCCAGGCACTGAAGAAGTTGTCCACATCAGGATTTTAAAACTAGCCCAAGGGCTAAAGCAAACAAACAAAACCCACCCAATTGTTCTTCCTTGCATGGAGCATGGATGTACGAAATCCACAGCATCTGGGGCGAATGGTTTCGCCGTTTAATCTGTACCCTGGAGAAGTCCCTCTGCAGCCTCTGACTTTAGGCTATCGCTTGTGGAGGGACTGCCAGCAGAGCTACAGCAGCAAAAATATATACACTATCTGGAAAAGAGGTTTAAATCAAACAGTTATTTGGCTCAGCAGAGCTCAGTCATCTTCTGTGTGATAGAGCAGGGAGGATGTCATAAAGCAATGTAATTCTGCAATATGGAGCAGGGAAGATGAGATGAGCCAAGGGGCCTGACCTTAAATTTTATGAGCAACTTATTGTTTGCAAAGAGTGGGGAGCGGCAGAGTGGGGCTGGGAGATGGGAGGCAGGATTCTGTGATTTCTGCAGTTGTGCAGAGTCAGGAAAAACACGGAAATCTCCTGGGTCAGTGCTCGCTAATCTGTAGAGTTTTCCCTTTGGGATTCAGCAGGTAGGTTGTGAGAGGAGCTAATGAAGGAGGTATTTTATAATATTGGATATAAAAAAAGACAGAGGCTGCGGTGTCCGCAGTACCCAAACACACACAGAGCTGCTCTGTAGCTGGGATAAAGCAGTGGCACAGCTGACCCCGACCTCCCTGGATTATCTGATGTTCTCAGCATTTATAAGCAAGGAAGAGCCAGTGGTCGTCAGACCGACTGGCTCCGCTCTGAGCTTGCAGCCCAGATGGGAGGCGAGACCTGCGTGTGTGCTCCCCCTGCCCCGAGCATCCCGGCCCTGAGGTCACCAAGAACAGTCCCTTTCCCCGCTTTCTCCCCTCCCCACCCAGAAAAGCCCTGTACAAATTACGAATTGCCATCCGGGGCAGCAGGGCAGTGTTTCTCAGTGGGTCACTGGGCTGGGACCATCCTGGACAGAGAAGTCACCGGGGAATGTCTCGTCTTGCAGATGTCTCCAGGGTGGCTCTGAATCAGCCATGTCCTTTCAGCAGGGCAGCAGGACCCTGGGCTACCACTAGACAGCCTTTTTCTATTCGTTTCTCTCTTAAAAAGAAAAAAAAGGCAGCTTGAGCAGTCACAGAGCAGAGCCACAGGGAGGTTACGGGTTCAGGATGGTGTCTGACCCTTGTGAATGCAGATGCTGCTGATCTCTCCTGTCCGGGGATGGATGCCTCCTGCCTCGGTTTGTGGTGGCCCAGCAGCAGGGAGCTCCCACGCCCCGTCTGGAGCATTGAGCGTGTTTATTTAAGTTAAAATCAAGTGTTAAAATAATTCTGCGTAAGTGTTAAGCGAGGGTGATTGGAGTTTGCATGACTCTACATTCAGACTGTGATTTCTTTAGGGCAGAGGAATTATTTTCATTAACTCTTCAGTGCTTGCTCTCTCTGGCAGGAGGAAAGGTTGGATTAGCTAAATGTTGACGTACAGACTTTCAGCCCTCCTCAAGCTGTTTTAAATTAAAGTGGTGTAGGTAAATGTTTGGCTGTGTTTCCTGTGACGGCCTCATCGTCCGCAGCCTGAGAAGTAGCACGATCCAAAGGGCAGCTGTTAAACAAAGTGAAAACAGACAACGGGCTGCACGGCTCCTCAGCATCTGCTGCCCAGCACTCGGGGAATCCTTCCTCCTTCCCCAGCCTCTGCAGGGACTGTCCTTTGTCAGAACAGACAAAGGAGCTTGTGGCTTTTGGTAGGATGGTGTGGTCTGAGGGTTGATGGCATGGTGTAAATTGGGATGCTGTTGGTACCCAGGGCGGTGCGGTTGGGATGCTGTTGGTACCCAGGGCGATGCGGTTGGGATGCTGCCCTACCACCGCCCCACACTCCTGCAAGAAAACCTCCGCAGGCCATATGGGTTTCTTCTTTTCTTTCTCCTTCCCATCCGGGGAATCCTCTGCCCAAGCCATAGGTGGAGGTGCAGGTCTACATTTATCTGTCTAAACCGTAACAAGAAAACCTGTCTGATTTGGCTGCTCCAAGTACAGCTCTTTTGATAGGACTCTGTGGACGTTTCTCATTGGAGCTGCATATCTGTCTTTTTCCAGGTTTTTGGGCAGGGCGAATGTGTTTCCAGGGGTTGGCGAAGCAGCTAGTTTCTCAGGCGGGCACTCTCGCATTAACATGTGTAATTAATAAGTAGCCACAGCGTGTTACAGCACCTTAAGCCTTGAGTTGTGGTGGGTTTTCCTCTGCTCCAGCCCTATTTTCCCTGAGAGCTGATGTAAAGTGACAGAGGGGATTTGTGGGAGGGGGACATTTTCTCCTGGGTTTTGGGCTTTAAGGTGCTGCTTGTGGGCAGGGTGATGTGGGCTGAGTGTGTGTGAGGGGATTTTTTTAATTGAGGGAAGTTCGGTGTATTTTTCCAAACAGATTATCTGCTTACAGGCTCTTCACCTGCAGCACCACCCTGCAGGGGTCTGGCAGGGCTTTTACTGTTTCCAATCGCATCCTTAGTTTTGTTTTCTCAAAACACAAACCAATTCTGCTTATCTCATTTCTGAAGTGACGTCGCAGCCTATGGCAGGATAAATCCTGGTTTTGACTCCATGTGAGGGATTACGTGAGAGCCGCACACGGAAGATAAGCCAGTTTTTGCATACGTTTCTTGTCCTTTTGCAATTCCTGCAAAGTGAATTTAATGCAGTTTCAGTTTGGGTACAACAAAGTCGAGCTGCAGATCAGAAACACATGTTGTAAGTGCTGCAGGCACTGAGTGAAACCTGATCTGCCAAGGTTTCCCTTAAATCTGCACTTTCTCATTTGGCTCTCATATTAAAGCTGTATTTCAGAGCTGTCTAACCCTCTCGAAAGAAGATGAATAACAATAAAAACATTCACTGGAGGACTGTCATCATTTCCAAAGGAAGTGTAATAAATACTTTACGACGGGACCTTTTTTTTTTTTTTTTCCTATGTACAGCCATAAACTAGTTTTAAGTTACAACTTATTAACCGTCTAAACAATTAGAGCTTGGCTGTGGGGAGCCCACTGGGGCTGGTCCCTGGGCTGAGCTTTGCCTTGCTTTTGGGCTTAGGGGATCCAGAGGCAATCACTTTGCTTTCATGTGCCTCAGTTTCCCCTTGTGCTGGTTGGACTCTGGGTGTTTATGGTCACCAAGGTCTTTGGAGGTTTGGGTCAGGCTCTTGTGCTATGGGTAACTGATGCACCAACACCTCCTGTGCTTGTGCGAATGAGAGCTGCCCTTTCCCCCAAGGCTCCCTGTGTGTGTCCTCTGCTCCTCATTTTGGTTTAAAAAGGTGCAACTGTTTGGCAGCATTGATTAAAAATAAATAACCCAAGCACTGTGTGACCTGCCCCAAGCCACCGTGTCTGCACAGCAATCCCTTTCATCCCCACAGAAAGAGCTGGCCCCACAGCTGGTCTGTGGAGCCACCTTGGTGCAAAGCCCCTTTCCCTCTGCGATGCTTTTGTGGGGGAAAATCTTGGTGAAGCTGGCTGAAAATAATCCAGGCAGGATTGGTCTGGATCTCCCTTTATTGTGCCTTTTACTCTGCTTTTGGTTTTGCTGAAAGATAATAAAAATAAAAGGGGGCTCATGGCCTGAGGAAGTTGCCTTTTGCAGCATCATCCTGCTCTGGGTGCAACAGGAGTCTGGGGAAAAACAAACAACCCTCTCTTTCTTTTTGTTGAAAAATTCAACCACAGCCTCTGAATCTGCAAAAGTCAAGTGCTGCTATAGCGCAGTGCTGAAGATACTGCTAACCGGTGTGATCTGACACTATATGTGTGCTGATGCTTCTAGAATTTACCAATTTATTTCTCATTACGGAAATGAATTTGTGACTCGAACGGAGGCCTTGCCCTTCTTGCTAATGGGAATTCTAAGTTTCTGATGGGATGTCATTTCTAATCCTCTGTTCTTTGAGTTTTCTCGTTCTGTGCCTTTGTCGCCTGTGTAATTACATGATTAGCATGAAAATGTTGTTGGAGAAGCAGGTGAAATAAGCTCTACCTGATGAGCAGCGTGCCCCCCTTCGCTGGGTGGTCACTCAGCCCTTTGGCTTTGGGTGCTGTTTCCCAGTCTCGGGCCGACCCTCGGCCCAGCACCCACCCAAAGGAGCCTTTTTGGGTGGAAAGAGGACTGTAATAAGTGACGATTTGTGACATTTTCCTTACGTTTAATCATGAAAACTTCACAGACCTCTATCCCGTGGGCTTCACTGGCAGTGGAGCTTGCAGAAGGCACAGGGTCTATAGCTATAGTTCATTGTTTCTTTCCAGTACCAGTAATTTGCTAATAGGGCTCTGATGAACCCAAGTGTCTGAGAGTATTGAAGCTGAAATGAAAATAAACGTCTCTGGTTGGGCTTTCTGGCTGCTATGGCAAGTGAGTGAATTTTTCTTCTGGTACCAAGTGGGGATTACATTTGCCAGAGGTATCTGCAATTCAGGCCTGTTTTGACCGTGAGAAAAAACAATTTGCCATTGTCTGAAGGCATCTTCATGCGTTCATACACCTCCTATACTGGGAATGAACTTTCCTGTGTATTTCATGCTTATTGAGCTCTTACCCTTACAAACATTATTACGAGTAGAGGAGCAAAGACTGAGTTTTTGGACTGAGCTGTACCTTTCCATTCCCCCTCACCAGCAGGCCGTGGGTCCCTGTCCCCTGCTTGTGGTCCTGCCCAGGGATGTTCACAGCCACCCTTGGCCCACCAGTGCCCCCAGCCCTGGCCGCTGGTGAGCGAGATGCCTGCACAGCTGGAAGCCTCTAGGGATGGCTTTGGGTTTAAAACTTCTGCCTTCTTAATCTGCTTGGATGGTGGAGTTCACGTGTGATACACAGGCAAAAAGGAAGGTTTATTTTGACTTCTGCAAAACGGTGGGTGGATGTGCACCCCAGGGTGCTCTGCTGGCCCCTGGCAGGAGCTGCTGCAGGGACCCTTGGCTGTTTGGTGCACGTGTTTAGCGTTTTCCACACACGGGCACTAAAAGGAACCAGGGCAGCCTGTGAAACATTTTTTCTCCTTTAAAGCCTTTCCAGGCAGACTTTGGTTTGGACTGATGACTTTTTTTTCTTTTTAATTGCAATTAATGCCACAAACATTTCTCATGGAGCAACAGATGTTATTGACAGGAGGGTTATTAAAAAGCAAAACAAACCCCAAACCTGACTGTAACCTGAAACATACTTGATCTAAGCTGTTTTATGTTACAGAGGATTTGCACTTTGAACATGGAAGAATTTCTAGTTATGGGTCCAGAATATCTGAAAATGTTGGGTTTAGGGACCTGAAGAACAACATTTTGTGACTTTCCAAAGCCTGCAGAGTCCTGTAACCTCTGCTTGGCTGCATGGGCACCCAGCCCAGGCAATAAGGGTGGCTCGTGGTTCCCCAGCCCAGAGTCCCATGATGTGATGCTGCTCCACCTCGAAGCAGAAACCAGAGCATCACGATGAACCCTCCAGCCTTGTTTGCTCAGGTCTCCTTTGCTCTGTGGTCAAACACCAAGAAGGGCAAAAATCATTCATGAAGTACCTTGATTTGCCATGTGTATCAGAGTTACCCTGTGAATCTGCTTCGTTCGGCACTTCCGCAAGTCCAGTGTGCCTTGAATGGCTCCAGCACTGATGGGTGGTGTTAGCTGCATTGTTTTGACTTCTTTTATTGATTTAAATAGAGCTGAATAGCAGATTTATTAGGAATTCGCATTACTCAGTGTTTATTTACTGTGCTCAAATGGGCCAATTTTTGTGCTCATTGAAATGTTATGCGTAAGTAGTTGATGGATACATATGCATAGAAGCCGCCTTTGAGTACAAGGTTGTTTGGTGTCAGTAACGCACAGAACGAGCCAGCCCAGGGCTGCTTGGGGTGTGCACATGAGAAACAGTGTTTCACGGGTCAGTGCTGAGCCTCTGGGCGCTGTGGACTTGTCTGCTGGCGGGTGCTGCTGGTCACCAGCCCTCGTCTAAGTGTGGTCTGCTGAGACCAGGTTGTCTGAGCAGTGGGGCTGAGCCCGGGTACCTGCGTTGTGGCCACATTCAGAGCGTGCTCTTAATTTAGGCAGGGAAGATGCTCTGCTAGGACCATTCCAGGCTGGCCTGCTGGGTCTGAGAAGAAGACCATGTAGAAAGACCTCTGTGGGGTCCAGAGAGCTCCTTCTGTCCAGAGGGCTTCGGCCAAAAGCTGAACTGGAGCCTGAGGGAAGAGGAGATAGAGTTGAGCTGGAAGGAAGAGATGAACTGTGCCAGGATGTAACAGCCCTGACCCTGGAAGGGCCCGTGGAGGTTGTGAAGGGTGTAGGAGTGGGAGAGGCGCTGTGCCATGGGACAAGGCTTTGCTGATCAGAAATCAGTCAGCCCTTTGCTTGGCCCTGGGCCATGGGACAAGGCTTTGCTGGTCAGAAATCAGCCCTTTGCTTGGCCCTGGGCCCGTCTCCTCTGAAATGGCAGCTGCTGGCGGGGATGGAGCCGTGTGGCTCCTCGAAGGTGCCTGGGGATGCTCCCTCGCTCCCCGTGCTGGGCGGCTCTCTGTGCCCAGGGATTTATACTCCTTCCTGCCCAGGGGAAGCTGCTGGCGCTTGGCTTTTGCGTGTATTTATATTTATCAAAGTGACAGACTCAGCTTCCCAGAAGTGCTCCCAGGTTTAATTTTCTCCTTTCCCACGTGCTGGGCCCAGGGCTGTAACAGCAAGTCTTTTTTATTTTATTCCCCTCACCCTGTGTTGGACAGAAAACTGCTTTTCCCATTGCGTTTTTTCACAAGGTTCAAACCTGTAACGTCGGCAGCGCTCAGATGTGTCATTCAACAGCTCTTGTGTATTTGGAAGTAGCATCATCCCCGTGTTTGCATTTCCCTACAGCCCCTGAATTTGGTGGAGGCTCAGGGGCTGCAATCATGAAATGCACACTGCTTGGAAATGAACAAGTAGTTGACTTATCAAGTTAATTTAATCTTCCCCCCCGCCTCGGGCCCCCCAATAATTACTGTCCCCAGGTGTAACCAGTGTTCAGGGTGACCTTGGCTGTGTGTTGATTTTTAAGTCATCTGAAGGTTGGAGGAGTATTTTGGGGAGCAGCGAGTGACCAGATGAACACTTGGATGCTTGTGAGCACTCAGGCATGTGCTTTGAAATTAATTTTCCACAAATCCATGTGGCTTTGAAATTTACTCTCCATAAACATTTGTGATGGTAAAACCTGATCCTGAGGAGGTCTCTGGGAGCTGTGGGCAAAGTAGGGGGGGATTCGATTTGAAATCCAGACTGATAGTAGAGAAATGTTTTCTAGGCTCACCTGTAACAATTTATATGGGGACCAGCTGTGTATCCAGGTTCTGTTCAGAGCCAAAGCACTGCAGCTCTGCTTCCCTTTGCTGTTGACAGGTATTGACTCAGGTGTGATCTGGAGATGCAGGAGTCTAAGGCTGAGTCCTGGGTCCAATTCATGCACGCAAAATCTGGAATTTGTAGAATTAATAGAAAAAAATGAACCCACTTGGTGCTCACCTGTTAATTCGCTTTTTTTACACCATGAAAAATAATTTTAGAAGGCCTGTGTAATATATGAGCCAGGGTTTATTGGCTGGCAGCTTTACAGAGACATTTCATTACTATAGCTGGCAAAAAGTACAGAAATGCCATTACTGGAAGATCGCAGGGTGGGGAAGGTATTGAACCAGGCAGGTTTCTGAGCCATCCATCCTCTGGCTGAACAAGGACACTTTTCCCTTTCCTTCCCTGAAATACCTTGTAGGTATCTGTGGCCACCACCAAAACAAGGGCTTTGGCTGCTGCTTGGATCTGGCTCTGGGATAAGACTGAATATTGATAAAATAAAGCATTTCTCATTGACCTGTGCCATCTAGTGGCAAAGCAGAGCTGGAGCCAGAGGTGCGGTGAGGTTTGTGTGCCGAGAGCACCGTGGAGAGATGGGTGCCCCTGTGGGTGGAAGCCCACTGCTGGGGGTGGCCCTGCTGGTGGGTCCCTCTGCAAAAGGCTCACACCTGGTGTTCAGTGGAGCTCTCTGGGCTTTGCACCGTGAGTGTGTGCTCCATGAATCCTGTTTTCTGTCTCTGCGCAGCCTCAGTGCTGTGCCCTGGATGGTGGCATGGGCCACAACCCTGTTTCCAGCAGTGGCAGAGAGCTGCCCTGCTCTAAATTCCCGTGCCACAGAATCATAGAATAGTTTGGGTTGGAAAGAACCTCCCCAGCCCCCCCATTCCCCCCCTGCCATGACAGGGACATCTCCACCAGCTCAGGTTGCTCAGAGCCCGTCCCGCCTGGCCTGGGATGGCTCCAGGGATGGTTCATCACCACCTCTGGGAACCTGGGCCAGGCTCTCACCACCCTCACTGGAAATACGACCCCATGGGACACACCATGCTCATGCTTGCAGCATCCCAGCAGCTCTCGGATCTGCTTTGCATGTGTACTGGGGTAGGAAAAGCGCTACTTGAAAATATTTTTTTGAAATAATCACCCTGTATTACAACCTGGAATGCCTCTATAGCTGCCCTCATCAGCATGAGGGTTTCTCCAGCCAGTTCCCCTGGGCTGCAGCGTGGAGGGAAGGTCACATTGATGTGAAGTTTGCAGGTGATGACAAAGGAGAGCCCCTGGGACCAGACAAAAGGATATATTATATATATATATGGTATATATATATCATATTTATATATCATATATATATATACATATTTTTGACATGGAGCGGTGGAGCTCATTTTTAGGTGGCAGATGGGCACCAGCCATGGGCTGCCCTGAAAACAGAAACGCAAGTTGCACCCAAACTAAACAGCTTGATGAGCCTATAACCCAAAAAAGAACCTGAAACAAAACATCCCCTTAAGCTGTTCATTTACACTGCTATTTCTAAACTAATGCCCTTTGCTATTTACTGAGCCTAAACCACAATATTTTACCAAGTGCTCCAGAATTCGAGATGCATTTTTGCAACTTCAAGTCAGTGGAAACTTAGCAGTTTATTTTTCCCTTTGGAAAGTAACCAGTTCCTATTTTTATCCTGGTTCAAGCCCACAGCGTCACCCATCAGACTCCTACAAGCAAACATTTCTTCCAGCCTTTGCACCAAAACTGCCAGGCTTCCCCAAAAATCAAACAGTGAATCGTTACTTTGTGACCCCGATTCATTACTCTGAAACAGAAATGGAAAATGCCATAGCAGGAGTACAGAGATCTGTCAGTAAAGAAAACCAGGCAAACTATTAAAGTACGTTTAATCTTGGGTTGCTGTATATAAACTAAACTTTCTTAGAGGTCTGGATTGAAGAGGCTGGGTTATCCCGTGTCTGACTGCTCCGTTGTTTTTGTGCCTTCCTCAGAAGCATCTGTCCCGGGCTGCTCTCGCAGACAGGCTATGGACTAGCTAGACAGGGGCCAAGCATGGTGTGCACTTTAAAAGAATATTCCTGAGGCTGAACTGCCCAAAAATAGGACCTCGGGTGTAATGAAATGTGAGTTAATGCCTGGTGCCATCAGTCTCCTACCAAACCTGCTGGTGGTGGCACCATCGCATGGCCAAGCTCTGAGGGAGGTGAATGATGGACTTGTTTTCTGGCCAAAAGGACATCACTCCCACTTGGTCAGGGCAGGCTCTGAGCTCCTGGTCCTTTCGGAGAGCCTTGGCTGGTGGTGTTGAGTCCAGAATCCCATCAATAGGCTTTTTTGTTGCCCACAAGTTACAACTGTTCGTTCAATCCTCCACATAATGTCTCTCTGCTTGCACATTGTCCGTTCACGGGTGATGCGGAGCGAGTCCTGCACTCATTTCTGTGGAGCTGTAGAACAGGTCACAGCACAAGCCCTACCAACCTCATGGAAACACAAGAAGCTGTTGAACTCGAAAGCCAAACCAAGTAACAGCAGGAAGGCCCCAGCCAACATGCAAATTCTCGGGTTTTTTGCTGCTTTAACAACCTCTCTACATGGGAGGTGAGCGGTGAAAACCGCTCCGTCCCCTGCGCTGCTCTCGGCACGGGGCACATGGCTCCGTGCGAGGTGGAGGAGCTGGTCCTTGGCCATGCGGGTCCCTTGGCCGGGCTGTCGGGGATCTCTGTGCCGGGTGATGGCAGCTGTGATTGCTCCCAGGTTGCAGCCAAGGCAAAAAAGGAGCATGAAGTTTATTCCAGCTCTGTGCTGCCAGGGAGCCTCCAGATATGGGTTATAAGGGGAAATATTGCGGCAGTGCAGCAGGAAGGTGTGAGCCAGGGACAAGTCCAATGTGTTCCTGGGCAATCTTGGAGCCAAGTCCAGCGTGCTCAAAGCCTCACGGAGCCCCATAAGTCAAGATCTAGCCAAAGGCTTGTTTGCTTAATGGACCCTTCTAGCTCAAACAAAAAAAGTATGAAACCAGTGGCCAAAGCTCACCTGTGCTGGGGCTCTGCTGAGCCCAGCCTGGATGCTCCCTGGGCTTGGGGAGCAGGGCCAGTTGCCACACACATACCTTTTAAATTGCATGTATTTGATGAAAAGCAGCACTGAGCCTGTTGACTTGTCATCAGGAGGTGCCTCAGTACCACCTGAAATCCTCACGCTGCCTGTGGTTTCTCCTTGGTGGAGCCCCACGCACATAGGGATTTTACCCAACAGTTCTTGGTCTATAGACCACGGAGGGGATAGAGGGGCAGCTGTGTGCAAGCAGGGGACTTGGGACCACTCATGTGCTCTTTGTCCTGTGGGTTCTCGGGTAAGAAAGGAGATTTCAGTGAAGAGTGGCAAAGTCCTTGGTGGTCCTTGGGCTCGTCGCGGCTGTGGCACCTTTGGGGAGCTCTGTGGTGGCCGGGACAAGGCGCCCGGCCCTTGGGCTGTGCTCTGCATCCATTCCTGCTCTGCACACACCTCTCTACTTGTAAAATGGATGTGCTACCTGTTCACATCTCTCAAGTTAAACCGTGGGCAGCTTTGCTTCACCATTCTCTTATGCAGTGTTTGTCCAGGTGTCCTCCAGAATGGTTCATGCTAAACCCCAGGGAATTTTGTGATTGCAGAGGGATTTACACAGATAGTGTGGTTGTCCATGGGTGAATCTGGGCAATTATGCTCCAAAACCTACAGGACATCACAAAATGAAAAAGAAGGATTTATCTGAGGATGCCCTTTTCATATACACTGGTGATGAGGGAGAGGCGAGCTCAGGCAGGGAGGAAAAAACAATAAGGTCCAAAACTGCTGCCAGCTTGAGTCGGGGCTTAGTTCTCAGATGATGGCTCCATCACCAGAAACACATCTTTCGGTGATGCAGCACGTGAGGCCGACGGTGCAGATGTCCATGAGTGCTCCTGGAAACCTGTGCCGTGCTGCCCACGTGCAGGTCAGAGACGCTCAGCTGATAGTGGGGGGACTGAGCTGAGCAGGGACACTTGAGGAGGGCTGAATTTCCTGCTTTACTGGCGTTTCTTTCCCCGCTATGGGTGTATTTGTATGGAAGTCATGGCTCACTACAGACAGCGGTGGTGGCTGTGAGCACTCGCTGACAAATCTGGTGGATGTGCCCAGGGTTTTGCCGTGGTGGCCGACGGGAGAGCCACGCAGCCTCCAGTGAAACCCCTTTGGTGCGATACCTGCACAACTGTGGGGCACCAGTGCCCTCGGGCTGAGCGTAAAACCCAACAGCAGCAAGAGATCCTGCGTGAGGGGAAGTTGATATCTAAATGTGATTTTTATCTTTGCTTCCTGGGTTGCAGACAAGGTCTCTCCAGGGCATATAGAATTTGAGACTGTGGTTTCTGGAGCTATAAATGTAACACCACTGTGTTTTCATTAGGTCTGAGGACAAATAGGTTGACTGAAACCTTATCTCTTACATTACCCTAATGGCTTTAATGATACAAAGCCGGTAGGCTAAAAGGAGCGTATGAAGGGGGACCAAGCAGTGGTGACGGGTTTTCTGCATCTCCAATGCATCGTGCCAGATCATACAACACCACACAGTGAAGTGACAAATGTCTGGGTGCCGTGTTAACACAAAACACAAACAAACTGCGTGCTTTGTTTGCAGATGAGACACTTCCCAACCCAGCACAATTATGTCAGATGTTAATTACTCGAAGCGCGGATTACACGAGGAGTTATTTGTTTCCATGAACTGGTGTTGAACTGCAGGTTCCCAAGGGGGCTGGCTCTTGTTGTGCCTCACGGAGAAGTATTTTGGAGTTTCCGAGGGGAAACCTGTAGCTGATCCTCTGCTGGGGCTCTACACGGAGCAGGGCTCAGGGTCACAAGTACAAGGACGTGAGGGGTGGCTCCAGTCACGTCCCTCCACAGGGACAAGGGAGACCTGGAGACCCTGGGGACCCCCAGCTTGGGCACAGCCTGGTTTGAACCCTGGTCCCCGGGCAGGTGCTGAGCGAAGCTCATGTGATTCTCAGTCACTTCTCTCAGCAGCTACCAGGTCCCCAAAGGACAGACAATGTTTTTGGGGTGCAGCTTTTCTGTGGTTTTTGAGAGCGAAGTGCAGGGAACTCTTGTTCTGCAGGAAACTTAAGAAAACATTAGTTTTGTTCCGAATCAGAATAAAACTATTTCAAACAGTCAATGTTTTGACATCCACCCATTTTGGGAGCTGACCAATCTGGGTAGCTTTGCCTGAATAGTGTTTTGAAACCAAGAAATTAAGAGCATTGTTAGAGCAAATGATACCGAGTTAAGGGGATCCTTTTTTCCTTATGGTCTATATAGCTCCTATTAAGCCATCTGAAGTAATAGTGGTCTATTTTTAATCAGCCATCACTTAAATCTGGCCTCACCTGCAACTTGTATTGCTTTGGTCACAAGGAGCTTGTGAGCATCTCCCACCTCCTGGACCAGCAGCTGTTGAGCTCTGGTCCTGTGGTGGTTGTGTCATCTTCCCAGAACCGAGGGTTCACTGGAGATGATGTAAGGCAGCCTGGGATGCATTTTGAGGGCTGAAACTTGTTGATCAGCCCTCTAATACTGGGGTTGTTATTGTAGGGTACTTCTTAACCAGCAGGAATCGTTTCACAGTAGGTTCGCTCATGAAGTAGATTGAGATGTCGGATGTAACAATGATGTGGTCCAGTATGGTACCGGGGAATGCTTTGGACCTCTTGGAGTAGCTGTGAAACAAATCCAGTCAAAGTGAGGAGCAGTAAAGTATAAGTGCATCAGGAAAATGTATACCATGATGGTTTGGGGTTGCTTTTCTCAGTTCTGAGCAGGCCTGTTGTTATTCTTTGGAAGTGTTCGTGGTTTGATAAGCATTTTGGGAAAAAAACAGATTTTTAGAAATATTTAAGGGCCTTCCTCCTTCCATTTTAGTAATTTTTATCAATGCCTCCTGTTGCTATCTCAGATACTTCTCTGCTGTTCTTGGTAAGGATGCACAGAGAATTTTCACTGGGCTTTAGCTAGGAAAAGGCCCTGCTAATTACTACATCATATTTAGGGAAAAAAAAAAACAACCTGAGGAGTGATAAATTAATTATTATCTTGAAAAGAAAGCTGTGTATATCCTGCACATTTCCATACAGGTAGGAAACACTTTTTTTCCATCTGGCTGCTTAAACTGTTAACAGAGTCGCCCAGCGATTTAAACATGCCCTTAGCTGCACAAACAAAGCCTATTTCTTAGAGATATAAAATACACATAAGAGCAAGGGGATACCGGGGGATTACTCTGCGAGTCCGCCGTGTCGGAGGGGGGTGGCTGCAACAACAAAGAGCAAATTCACGGCCGGGGTCCTGCCCCATATGAGGTCATTTTCTGTTGAAGTTGGGCTCATTAGTCCGGCCGGCTTGTTGATACAGCTCGAAGTGCGGGTGACAAGTCTGACTGGGTTTGCTGAATTAGGCCTGCCCACCGCGCCCGGCATGCAGAGATTCATCATTGTCTCTCTCTGGGAACAGGACCGTTAATTACACGAACCACCCGAGCCGAGTTTTCCAGCCGCGTGTCTCCGCGAGGTCATTTCTGTCCCAGAACCATCAGGTTTTGACAGTGGAGTGTTTGAACAACACGAGAGTGGTTTGTTTGGGACAATAAGGGAGAGGGCCGGGTCACGGGACTTCATTAGGTAACTTCCTCTGCGTCGGAGGGGGTGGCTCTGGTTCGTGACCAAATCCCCAACCGGGGCCGCCGCTGTGGTCCTGAGCATCATCCTCCTTCTGCCGGAGCAATCCCAGGCTGCGTTTGGCTGCGAGCCTTTGGGATACAGGAGCTCCAGATAAGCTGAGCGTCAACACATCACCTTTTTTCCCCAGTGTAAAATATCCCCACCATGAGGTCTTGATTGCAATCTCTTCCTTTTGATTTATTTTGTTAAGCGTTGTAGAAGAAGTGTTCATGTCTTCTCCTAAGTAACAAGAGGAAAGAGCTTTGAGTTGCACCAGGGGAGGCTGAGGTTGGATCTGGGAACAATTTCTTCCCCAAAGGGCTGTGGGGCATTGGAACAGGAGCCCAGGGCAGTGCTGGAGTCACCATCCCTGGAGGGTTGGACAGACAGATGAGGTTCTCAGGACATGGGGCAGTGGTGGCCGGGGCAGTGTCAGGTTAACAATTGGGCTTGAAGATCATAAAGATCATTTCCGCCCAAAACCATCCTACGATTCTCTGCTTGCCGCCGCAGTTGCTCTGGTGAGGAAGGTCAGCTGCTGCTCCCAGTGCTGCCTGCTCCAGCCCCAGCGCTCAGGGTGGCCTTTGGGCGGCCGCAGACAGTGTGTAATTCAGATGGCCCATCCTAGAGGCCGCTGAACACACCGCTAGTTTTCCTCAGTTTGGGCTTTGCGCACTCAGGTACCGGGGTCTTGTTTTCAGAAGTCACTTGAGGTATTCAAGTCAGTAAATCGTTGTGTTCTTTGCTGCAGTGCTTCACCAGATGGTCAGAGCAAGGAGTCATTGCAAGTACTTTTTTGCAATTTTTTTAAAGAAAATTATTACTTAAATCTAGCTTTTTTGTTAAGAATTAGGGGCCTAAACCCCTTGGACCATAAGCATCCCCTTTTTTTCTTTTACTAAAACTGCATGATAAAGTAATTATATAATTTGAAGTAAATTATTTAAAGAAATTATTCTTTAAACTTAGGGCGAGAAGTGGATCTTTCACTTCTCCAAGTGGCAACATATGATGAAGCATCTAATCCAGGGAGTTTCTAGCCCAGCCAGGAGTCTGGGTCAATGCTGAGGAAGGAACGAGCACACGGGGAGTTCGGTCCCAAGCAGGTGGCAATGTGGTTGAGCAGATGCGGGGATGCTGGTGGGGTTGTGTTGGGAAGTGACAGGCTGTGGTGTGTGGATAGCACTGGGAAAAGGCTGCGCTTTGTTTTACTCTGAGCAGAAAGTTTGTTCACCCAGAAGCCCTTTTGGGGGAGCTACTTATTTTCTGATCTCGTGGTAATGATGAAATGATACAGGAGTCAGGGGAATAATGAAGACAAACTGATTTCCCTGCATACTGAGCACAAAAGGAAGAAGAGAAGGGTTTCAGCAACATTGCAAAAAAAAAAAAGGGGGTATTTTAAATAAAGATTACAAAACTAACCTACTGTCAAAGATGATGTGAAAACCATTAAATAGCAATTTAATGTAATTATGATCATGGGTGAGCTAAGGGCTATCTTACACAATTACAATCAATCTTTCTGTTTGGATGGGTTATCCTGAGCCCTTACTCCTGACTCCAGCCCCTGCAGTAATGGTTGGTTTAGAAAGAAGCTCCTTGACCATCAAAGCCATCGAGACCCAGCGATATCCTCCGAGGGCTGACGGAGAAACCTACTCAGGCTTTACCCTACCCAACCGCGACAGCCCTTTAACAGCCACTGCTGGAGTTAATAACCGAGCGTGGTACCTTATTGCTGCCGATTGCTATAAAGCAATGTCTCACCGAACGAGTAGCAGGTGGCACCATCAGGCTTGGATATGTTGAAATTTTATGAGCGTGGTGGATCCTTATTTACTAAACGACCAGAACTGTGCACGCACCCGACACTTACAGAAGAGCATCCATCAGACGGACTGCGCCGTGCTCATCCACACAGCCTGCTTCTGCTCCAGAGAAATAAGAAATAACATTTAAGAGAGGAAGCAAGGTCAAAAGTGTTTGCTTGGATGGGTAAAGCTGGCTGTTGAAGTGCAAAAGTGCCGTCTAAAAGGCTGCTGGGAGAGCCTTCAGGCTTGGAATCGAAGGACTGTGCGGGTGCCTGTAGGCGCTGGTGGGATCCTGCCCACCAAGGCTCACGGGGGCCTTGAGCGGGACCTGACGTGCAAGGCGCTGGTGCGTGATGCCCCGTGTCTTGCTGCAGCGTTTCCAGTCTCAAACAAAGGCTCCTCTGTCGATGCTGAGCAAAGAACCCAAGAAAAAAATAATAAAACTAATCTCAGTAATCTAATTTAGTGCTGGTTCAAAGGTTTCTATAAGCACAGGAAGTTAATCAGAGAGACTAATTAATAGGGCTTGGAGCTGCCCTCCATTGCTCAGCAGTGGTTTTGGCAACACAGGACTGAAACACCCATCCTGGGGAGCTGGTGGGACTGTCCCACACCACCTGGCACCATTCATGGCTCGACAAGGGTGTGCGGTTCAACCCTGGCTGCTGCCAACAGCTGTGGACATGCTGGGAAGAGGAGTGAGCCTCTTGCTCCCACGAAAAGCAATATGAAGGGCCAACCATTTTCTCTTCTTGCTGATGTGTCTAAACGTGCTGGTCCCAAAGAGGTCTACACCCTTCTCCACAGCACCTAGAAATGCAATAGGAAGCCAGTGCTGGACCAGATGGGGCAGTTGAATGTTCCTACATGTTTCTCCATGTCTCGGTTGTCTTCTTGTCAGACCGACACAGTTTCAAAGCATTTGCAGCTGGTTTAAGAAGTTTCTGTGCCTACATGGGACACCTGTACCAAGCCGTTGATGAATCCCACTACCAGCATTGATGGATGTGGGTCATAATGACTTGTTCTGGGTTCACTGGCTCCTCAGTAGCATGAGCTACTTGGGGGCTTGGAGCATCCCTGGAGCTTACTCCTGGCCCAGAGCATCCCTGCTGGAAGGGGGAGATGTTAATAAAGGGACTAGAACCAGTAAAGCAAACCTGAAAAGCATCTTCTGTTCTGTGTGATGGGTGTGGAACCACACTGGTACAGCAACCACGCAATGCGTAATGGGCAGTCAGGACATGCAAACAGTCCCCATGATGATTTTCTTGTTTATACTTCAGAGTCACTGAAGGGGAGTGATAGGATGGAAAAACCAAGAAGGACAGGCTGTCGTAAAATAGCACTAATGATCCTTGGTTTTAAAAGCCCGGGACATTGTATATATATATGGGCTTTTTCAAAGCACAGCTGTCAAATGACTGCCACGAAGGCAGCGGTGCAGATGACAACCCTGGCCACGTGCACGAGGTCCCTGAAGGTCCCAGCTTTTGTTGAGGGGTCACACCACGTTTCCTCCTCTTGGACAAATCGCTGACTGCAGGAACACAGCTGCTGTGAATCGGGTTTGCCAGCCAGGTTTGATTCTGCCAGCTGCAGAGTCAGGTTTTAGATGACTTATCCGTCGCTCAACGTGAGTGATGCAAATGCCTCTGCCTCAGTTTCCCAGCCCCGAGTGGGACTGGGAGTGTCTGAGTTGCTGCGAGTAAATGACAGGAGTAAAATGCTTTCACAAGACCCGATGATGGGCCTGCGGGAAGCACAAAGGCTTCTGCACAAGTAGCTCAAGGCAGCATCTCCTGCCTCCTCCTGAGCCCAGGAACCCTTCCCAACCCTCCATGCTGGTACCTTCCAGGTCGAGCTCAGCCACAACATGGTCTGGATGACAAGAAAAGCCCCTAAAAAAGGAAAAGTGAGCAAATGGCAGCCAGGACCAAGGGGGAGATGCCCAGAACCGCTGACAGCAGCATCAGGGAGCTCATTTCACCTCCACATGAAATGGGGCTGGGGATTAACTTTGTGTGAAAGGTTGTTCTGAGGGGGGGAAATTTACTAATTAATCTGATTTTCATTTGAAAAAGGGGCGGTGATATGAGAGCTGAAATTGCCTGATTATTGCCAGCACATAAATTTCTCCTAGAAACGTGGCTGCAGTTTATCCTAATCATATTCAACTTTAGGCAATGAAAATACTTCTTGCTATTTGTTTTGGCTTCTCTTGCTGTTACAGTGTCTGCAAAAATATGTCATGCGTGAAATGCTCCCCTATAGTTTGACAAGTTATTCCTTATGCTCACTAATTTTTCATTAAGAAAAATGACAGAAACACCAGATCCCCAGTAAGGTCTCCATAATAGCTGCGCATCAAGATTAAAGACTGAGAAGTGTGAGTCTGCTGGAATTGCTTCGTCTCCGTTATTTTAATGTATTTGTTAAAATGAAAGTCTCCTGACCCGTTCCTGCACTTCTCGGCTACGACAGCTGGAATTTTGCCTCTGTAGAACGTGCACGATATGTTGTAATGTATAGTTTGTATAAGGCAGATCTGCTGGCAAGGCTGAGCTGTTACACGCGTGTTTGCCAAAAACTGCCTCTAGCTGGCTCTGGGTACTGGTTGAAGGGGGGGCATTTAGTGTTATTATAGCAGAAAGTAGATGTTCCAACCAAAACATGGGGTTTGGGGGATTAGGCAGTCTAGAAACAGTGAGCACAGGCAGTCCCTCCAAATAATTCCTCGATGGGGTCATGTGCTGGGTGCAAGGGACCGCAAAGTACTAGGGTTGCTTGGGGATGTGGAGCAGAGAATTAGTTGTGGTCTATACTGATGCCTTAAGGAAGAACGGGAGCGATGCTCTGAGGGTTAAATTCAAGGCTGAAACCCCTACAGATATGTTCTCTAAATCCTTGCAAGACCTGGGGAGTCTGAGATGGGCAGAGGATCTAGCGCGTCGATGAGACGATGGGGGTGAGCAGGGACGTGGGGAGCCCAGGCTGGAGAAACCGCTGCGAGAAAGGAGGTCAGATGTTTTAAATGCAGAGACCAGTGCTTTTTATAATGGCCGCTGTGACAATCCGCCGGAAAAACGGCACCGAGTGGTGGCACGGGGTTCGGTGCAGCCATGGCAGAGAGTGCGGCAGGTCCATCCCCGACCTGCGGGTGCCTCTGCAGAAAGGGAATGTGCAGGAATGAAGTAAATGGAATTTCAGTGTATTTTTAAGGCTGTGTTGTACATCAGCCTCCTTAACCCTACTGCCCTCTGCCTTGTCGCAGGGAGATCTATCTCTTATAAAGCCCATTGAATGGGATTTTAGAACCAAAAAGCTCAGCTTATCTGAGCAGCATCTGATAGACGGTTTGAGGCTTCAGCAACAAAGCAGCAGTAGGTGAGAAAAACTGGTATTTAGGTACCTGAAGAAACAATTTCCCTGCACAAAACAGCCTGTGCCTCAAAGCACGGAGCAAACTTGGAGACAGGTGCAGAGAGCCCGTGTACCGGCTCCCTGAGATGCTCCAGAGAAAGGGGCTGAGGCTTTGCACAGAGTCATTTACATGGTAATTAATAGTGTCTGTGCATGCGGAGCAGCGAGGACGGGTGTCTCCCTGGGGAGCTGTCTCATCCCAGCGCATTTGTGGGGACCCCTCACCCCCCGAGAGCAGGGAAGGAAGCAGAGCCCCCAAATAGCTTCATTTCCTCAAGGACTTTCCCAAACAGATGGGGTAAAATTGCTATAAAAAATGAAATCCCAAGACAGGGTGGTATAATGAGCTATGGGCAAGGGGAAAAATAAATGCTGAGGGATGTTTATGCAGCATGGGGAGTAGATAGATCAAATCAGAAATTCCAATTAAGTCCATAATTTATTTCAACGGAAATAATAAAATTAGAGATGGGCCCAAGTGGCAGAATTTAGATTGGGATCCTGATCCAAACGGGGGGTTTGGGCTGAGTCTATGTCTGGCAATTTGTGTCCAACCACAACGGGCAGCATAGACCTGCACCCAGTGACAGGACCACCAAAAGTTACGCTGGAACCTGCTTAGATAAAGCAGCAGGCGTTCAGAGGGCATTGTAAATGGTAGACGTTACGAGACAGGATAATTTTTTCGAAATACACGAGTTGAAATTTGCTGAAGGAAACGATACATGATGCGAAGACAAAATATACGCCTTGACCACAAGGAGATGGCTTTAAGTACAAAGAGAGAGAGGTTTTTAGCAGGCCCAAAAGCCATTATGGTTCTGCTAAAAAGTCCTGCTGGCGAAAATGAAAAATTCCCTTGTCCTTTCTCTTCTTTAATCTCCAAAACTGGACTGATGGTTCAGCAAAAGCAGTTGAGCATCCTTGCTAGGAAACCAAGGCAAACTCCAAACAGCATAGAGGGGGATGGAGAAATGTGGGTTTGGTTGCAGTTAGTTGTTTGGGGTTTTTTTTTCTGTGTGTCCAGGCATCCGCAGTCACAGGGCACATCTGGCACGTGGGTGTGCTGGCACTGGTTTGTAATGGGAAGATGAAATGATAAAACTGTGACCAAGGAGCTGCTCTGCTTGCTGCAGAATTGCTCCTCGTGGTACCAGTCTGCCCCACTTCAATTCAGGACCAGAATCGTCACTGGGATTAACACAAATGTTTCTCAAGCTCAAAAGAGGTGAAACGGGCTGGGAAAATTTTTTTTACCCCCCTCCAAGAGCAAGTTAGAGACAGAATCCCTTGGAACACAAAGGGGTGATGAAGACAGATCGTTGTCTTCATCTCTCCTGTTCCAGGAGCCCGTGGAGCAGCAGTAATCAATCATCTGCAAAGTGCATGAACTGGAGCTCCCGATCAAGAAATAGCACGTAACACCCTGCCCAAACAGCCCTGATTAAGCAAGTGGGAATCGGCACTGGGGAATGCCCACGACAAGGAATGAGCAGTTCCCCTTTCACATGGCTTGGCTCATGATGTGAGGAACTGAAAGGCTGGTAAAAGCCACCGCACATTTATAAAAGGATGAGAGTGCAGCATTTTTAATCTCGTTTCGGCAGGATTCCATGTTGCAAGTAGTTACTTAATGTAAAAAATATTCTCAGTGCTTGACTTGAAATGCCTCTGGGTTTGGTGCGCGGCTCAGTGCCGTCGCTGCTGTGGGTGACGGATTCTGCTGGGAGGGCCTGGGCAGTGGCTGTGGTGACACACGGCCTGTCCCAGCACCCTGTGTGTGGCCGGGGTCGCGACCAGGACATCCCCACTGCCCTTGAGTTACCACTCGTACCGGTACCACTGACACCGGAGTTTTGAGGGGTTACCAGGAGAGAGCCTCATTTTCTCCTGTAAAAGATTGACCTGAATGAGCATCGTCTGGGTGGCTGTTTGTGCAGCACGCATGAAAAATAATAATAATAGGTAGCAAGGAGTGGGGTCTGTACGGTTTTCTTCTGCCCAGGTTGCTCCTTGAGCGTCTCTATTTGGGTTTGTGTTGCGATGCTGTCTGGGATCCTCATCCCAAGCGCACAACCCCTGTGTTCTCAGCAGATGGGGTGGAGGGATCCCCCGCTGCAGATGCAACTGGGGTCACTGCAGCATCACCGGTAGCCACCAAAACGCATCTGCGGGACAGCAGGTCGACCCCGCACGGCCGCACCAGCTGCTGGGCTTTCGTTTCAAAGCCTCGCGCCTCCTCGGGAGACCGGTGTTAGCTTTTCATTCTAGCCTTCCAAGTGCTATACGTCCACAGCACTTGTGAGTCATGTTTTCCACTCCCTATTATTTAACACAGCGCTTTGAGCCAGCGTATTTTATGGACCAAAGCCGTTGTGATTAGAAATGTATGTTTTCAATAATGACAATGTACTTTCCCTCCCTCCACCCCATTCAAACCCTCAATTTACCAAACGGAGAAAAGTATTTTAAACACGTAGATCAAAATTACACACCAGCTTAAATGTGTCACTTCTTGGCACAGACATCTCATTTCTCAGCCAAGGCTTGCAACTAAGATTTCTGCTCCTCTATTTTATTGATTTCTTTTTTTCATCCCAAGAGCACAAATAGCCACTTAACAAAAAAAGTTTAACCCCCGAGCAATTGCTCCATTTGCTTCCCTGGGGTTTGGTTTTTGTGCTAATCCGCAGTGTTTCCCAATACTGTGGTGACTGTTCATTGACCCTAAGAAGTTCCTCAGCTGCTCCAAATTGTCTCAGGCCCTCCACCTTTGGCTGAGACCAGCTGATGGCTCCACCTGAGGTCTCCTCCAGCAGCCATGGGTTTTTCTAGGTGAAAATATGGATTTCTTAAATAGAAAGGTCTGAATCCTCTGTAAATAGAGGCTAATTTATATCCTAGCATCTCATTTGTAGAACTTCCGAGTTTCTCAGACTTGTAGCCTTTGGTGCACTGTGTAATTAAAAGGGGGACCATAGCTGCAAATGGGAATGGTTCATTTGCAGCTGGGGATAAAAACAAAAGAGAGAGAATACGAAAAGTTTGTTTGCTGCACCTGCACTGTGTTTGTGCAAGACTCTTGTAATGGGAAGATCCCACCAGGCAGAGGGGGTTGAGATGTTGAGGTTGGAAATGGAGTATGTTGAATGATGTGCTGTGCAGATAACATTTTATCTCCTGGCACGTGCAGTATAAAGCACAACCCTATTGTGCAGTCTAGGGGTTTTCCAGGCTTCTCTGCTGTATTTTGAACACTGTGGCCTCAGGTAATTAATACATGTATATACACACCCACATTCACCGTTATTGCACACTAGGAATTAACCCAAACAGAAAGTGCGTCCTGGGTCGAGTTCCGTTACCAGAGCTGGGCTGGAGTAGCCAAGTTAAACCTGAGCAAGGGCTTTGAGCGGCAGGAACAAAGGAGGCAGTGTGTGGGCTCCTGGGTCTGTGCCTCTGGGTGACTGCAGGGCATGGTTTGGGGACATCGGGGGGTACGGGCTTTGACCCTGCACCTGCCTGATGCTAACGGCAGCAGAGCTTTGCTGCCGCTTCGCAGCGCCCCGGGGAGGACCATAGCAGCACTCCCCACCCTGCAAACCAGGGAGCAGATCTCCTCTTGCCCATCCCCGCGGTGACAGCCGCACGTGCTTCCCAGGCTGATGGGGTGTGACAGGTCTGATGTGAGCAGGGATTTTCATTTACACCATGTAGCAGTTAGCAACAGATGGAACCATAAGATCAATCTATAGTCCAAATAATTAAGAATCGTGTTTTCAATTGTGCCTTTTCAACAAGCATTTCAAATGCTTCTTAAATCAGCCATGCGGTTGTTGATGTAGGGAACAGTTGCAATATATTTTTTGAGAGATGCACTGAAACTGCAGAGAGACTGATGCAAACAAGACGAGCGAGTGCCTTGTGTTTGGGAATTGTTTTTGGCAGCTCGGGGGGGGTTCACTGCAAACCAGCAAAGTGCGGATGGGCTGTGATATGCAAGAGATTAAGCTGGTGGGTAAAGTAAAGCACAGTTGATTTTATCCTTTCAAAGGCTTTGGGCTTTATCCTTTTAAATGCTATACTTTCAGATGAATCAAACCATTTTAACCTCTCGTAGTTCCTGTGTCAGTTCAATGTTGCTGCATTTGGGTAAACTGAGGCAGAGAGATGCTGTGGACCAAGCTGATGGTGGGGAGCAGGAGCACTGAGCTCCCCTTGCCTTTTTCCTTTGCTGATATATTTGACCCGTTAGAACCAAAGGCCTCCCGAAATGCAGCGTTATCCAGCAGCATTACAGCAGAGTATGATCCGAACAGCCTGTTTTTAGAATCAGATGAACTGGATGTTCCCTGACAGCAGTGTTCTCACTTGAAAAACCAAAAATCAAACACCATAAACCAATGGCTTGGAAGCAGTCCTGTCGCCTGTTCGGGCAGGCAAAGTCCTCATGTGTCTGTGGGTGGGAACTGTGGCCCCCCCAGCTGCAAACGGGCCCGTGCCGGAGCTTGCGCGGCTGCTGGGAAAGGTGCATTATTGGGGAGGGCTGGGAAAACGCTCCCCCCGGCCGTGGGACCGTTGTTCCCCCGCAGCCTCCTGCACGGTGCCACACGGTGCTGTGCATGCGCACGCTGAAGGCTTTGCCGTGGTGCCACCGAGCTGTCACGGACTCGCAGGGTGGGTTGGGTTGGAAGGGGCCTTTAAAGGTAATTTAGCCCAACCCCCTGTGATGAGCAGGGACACCCCAGCTTCCCACCAGCACTGGGTGGACCTTGAGACAAGCCTCTTGTCTCTTAAAAGTCCATTTGGTATCATCTCTTGTTCTGAGGGGTTTCAGCACTGTAGCAAGGTGCTTTGGGGTTGTTTCCATTCGCTGTTGTCGTTTTGGAAGGTCATTTGTTTACCCTCTGGTTGGAACAGAAGGTAAAGCCACATCCAGCGCAGCTCAGAGCCAGGAGCAGCCTGTGCAGGTGAAGTGCTCACCTTTCCCCCTGGCCCTGCGGGTCCAGACCCCGGGAGCCCTGGCTGGGTCATCCGAACGGGTCCAGCCCTGTCCCACAACTGGGGCGCTCGTGGGCTTGAGGGGCTTCCCTGTGGTGGCAGCGAGGGGTGCGGGGGATCCAGGAGAGCATCCCAGCTCCAGTATCCCCAGCATCTGCCAGCACCAGTCGGACCACCAGACCTGCACATGGTTACTCCCTGGTTTAATTTCTATTAAATGCGGCCACATCGTTCAATCAATCTCTGTGCTCTTCTGTTTGTGCAGGTAATGATGATATAGACTCATTTATGCAAGATTATCCTTTTATCACATTTGCAGACTCGTTTATGAGGCTCATGTTTTCCCCCCGAGGGCATCATCAAGTGAGTTAAGTTGTACTATTTGCCTCCCGCGGTGAACTGGCAGGAGCCTACTTCATTGACTGATGAGGGCTGCTGCCTTCGCCAAATAGGGTCTGTGTGATGGATATTTTACTTGTGAATATTATAGCTGGAAATTAGCATGTTTATTGAGGTAGAATGCGTTTGTTTACATTCTGCTACCCATGGTATTACCTTTTATGACCTGAGTTATTTAGCTGAAGATAAGCATAAGTGCTCCCCATCTTGGGGAGGGGAGAGAGGAAATAAAAAAAATAAAATAATGAACTACTAGATATCCGATTATGCCTTAAGTAAGTGACAGAGATGCCTCTCTGGGAGCTGCCCCATCCCCTCACCTGGGCTGGATGGGCTCGAGCAGTGGGGTGGGAAGGACACTCGGCTCAGTTTTACCTACAGTTTACCTACTCTTGCCTACCAAGAAAGAGGGTACCCCATAGCAGGGATGGCGGTGGGAAGAGCTCGAGGTCTCAGCCCACCCCACAGAGCAGTTTTCACCTTTCTAGGGTCCTTCACCATCCCATTGCCTTGACTACACAGAGAGAGCCACGGCACAGCCCAGCTGAAAAACGAGAAGACCAGTTAACTTTATATTCCTAGGGCAGCAGCAGCCAAATGAACCATTCCCAATTGTTAAAAGGTTAAAAGAATCCAAACCTCAGGTTGCAAAGCCACCCAGTGCAGTTCTCAGCATTGCGGGATCGTGCACAGCCCAGTGCCGTGGGTTCATGCCATCTTTGCCCCTTTGTTTCTATTTTTCGTTTTTCTCACGGATGCCATCCATCCTTTTTGGCATCCCCAACCTCTGCAAGGTCCGACATGACACGTGGTTGCTCCTCCGTGGTGACGGTGCCCATTCATTGACGTGTGACGAACTCCCATGGGATGCTCAGGACCGGAGGGAGCGTGACCAGCGCATTTCAGAGGGGACGTGCTTTCCCCACCCAGGGAAAGCTCTGGCCTGTGAGATAATACATAAAGTGACCCTGTCAAATTTTCCTAAAAAGAATCATTCCTCGCCAACTTAAAATTACGGTGGTACGTTCATTATGTGAATTACGCGGATAAAGAGGTGACTGCCATCTGATGCAACCCAGCCCTGCCGTCAGTAAGGTCTGGAAAACAGAGCGTTTCCGAACCCCGCAAAATGAGTGTTGTGAGATGTACTTAAACCCATACATCAAATCCCTGGGAGCACAGGCGTGTTCTCTCCGTATTCAGAAATGCGTACCTGGAGTAGGGAATTGGGGAAAATAGGGGCCTGGGTGTGGGACTGGGCACCCTGCTCCTGGGCAGGAGGTGTTTGTGGAATTACAGACCAGGCCTGGCCTGTAGCCTGTGTCAAAATTTAATTTCGTTTTAAAAGGTGCCTGCCAAGCTCCCTCGCACTTGGTGCACATCTGCAGACTGAAGCATGGTTTATATCGAGTCAGAGAAACGCTCTTTTTTTCTGACAGCAAAATTTGGCTCTGATTTTTATGGCCTTTAAATATATATTATCACGTGTGAGCAAAAGAGAGGGGAATTGGTGTCTTGTCAGCTGGAGAGTAAAGAGGAGGCTGCAGCGATGGGCAGGAGCGGTGCCAGAGCTCCTGCCGCGCTGGCTCACGAGCTGGGGCCAAGAAATCCTCCTGCAGCCCCAGGGTCCCACGAGCCTTCCCCGGTCTGTGGGCTGAGACTGAACTCACAAGCTCACACCCACGTCCCCTCCGTGCTCACCAGCGCGCACGGACCCCTGCGCGCCGGTGACGCGGTGGCCTCGGGGACTCGCAGCTGGCACCGGCAGTGCCACCACTTTGTCTGCGAGACGTGACACCTTTGGAGAGCAGCGGTGGCATCACCCCATCAGCATCTGTCTGTTAGATCTCGCTTTGCTTCCCATGTTCATTTGCTGCTGCGTGACTCTCCAGGGTGAAATGGAGACAAATATGACTTCATCCTTACAATAACTAGTAATAAAAATTATGATTGCCAATATCTGGGAGGCGCGCTTGTGAATCGTAAGATGAAGCGAATTAACAGCTTGAAAAATTGTTGGCCCCGGTAGAAAGCAAAGCTGTAAATGTCGGGATTATTTCCCCTGTGACGCTGCTGTCAGCAGGAGGTGGTGCAAGAGGGGATGTTCTCTGGTACCCACAAGAAATCATCTCCACTTTCCCTTGGCTGTGCAAAGCCCTTCGTCATGGGCGTCTCTGGGGGTGATTGGAGTGTTTAATATATGGCGAATGTGGATGTGTTATGCACAAATGCCTGGGAGCGTGTAAATCTGCTTTCACAAGTCAGGTCCGTGAGCATCCCCAGGCCACGTGTGCATGGCAGCAGCCACGGTGGTTTTGTGCCCGTAAAGTCATTTCTTCCCAACTTCATCCCTGACCGTTTGGCCAACACTTGATGATTTATCCTGGATCTGTGCCGCTTTCTGCTCTGGAAAAGTGCTCTCGGTGCTTTCCTTGCTCTCATTATCCCTGTTGACTTCCTCTCCTCATCCTGCTTTTGGCCTTAAAGATATCATGATGTCATAAATTCTTGGGGCTAATTGTGCGTTATGTAGCAAATATTCAAAGCAGTTTGCCCAATGGGCTAAAATACATTTGCATGAAGTGTTCATTGAGCAATTATGAATAACCTACAAGTTTTAAAAACAGCCTCTTTGTGGATAATTTGAATGTTTGCTGCAAAGTGCAGCATTTGCTGAATTAATGAGTCATTACAGATATTTCACTGAGCTCTGGTGGCAAATGCCTGCTGCTGCATGAAGGGTTTTTTTAGTTCCGTTGCACCTGTACCATTTCAGCGGCATGCAATGCTTAATTTCTGCAAATTACTCCTACTAGAGCAATATGAAATATAACTAACTCGGGGGAAGAAGAGGTATACTTTAATTAAATCATCTTGCAATTAGTCCTTGAGTGATGAGGTGTGAGGTGTTTTATCTGCGTGCAAGTGGTACCAAACCACCGAGGAGATGCACAGGGAGGGAATTCCAGAACTGGACGTTACAATCAAATGAGTTGTTCAACAATTTGAGATTTCTTAAAAGTGGCCAGCCAGCTATTTGGGGGTTACTTTTGCTGATTGCTTGGAACTACTCATATTTACAGCATTAGAAGAACTGGCTCAATTAAAATCAATATTTTCTGGAAGTGCATTTGGGCCCTAAGGACTGTGGCAAAATACACAGACAAATTAAAATACGCCATCGATCAGATATTTTGTGACGAGGAGGATGCACAACATGGCATCCCTTGCGCAGAGGTACAAGATTTGGTCCTTTGAGATCTCCTCCTCAGCTGTGGGACTCTGGCTTTGCTCCTCTGCGCTTTTGGGGAGCCTCACACGGGGAGCACAGAGCAAGGCGCTGTCAGCCATTGGCACCAAACGTGGGTGCGACGGTCCCATCCGTCCCTCCCACTTGCACCCTCAGAAGTCGGAGGCACCATCTGAAACGTCTCTGTGGTGGGATAGAGATTGCACCATTTGTTTCCCTTTGAGTTCTTCCCTGGAGAAGGAGATGAATGGCTGAATGCTTCCAAATATATAACTCCCCTGACAGCATTTAGCATGGTGTAAAGTTTTCTTAATGATTTATTGTCCCCAGTGCTTTAGACAGACAAAATATGTTTGCAGTATGTCCTGCTTGACACTGAAAACCTGGGCTCTGAAAGACAAAAGTATCTTGTTTGAAGACATCCAAGAGCCTCTTGGGAAGCAAACGGGAATCCCTGGAGTCTCTGATCTAAGTGGACATCACAATACTGCAGCGCAGTAGAGTCGTTATTTATATTCGAGCCCTAGAGATGTCTTGTATGCACGTACTGCACCGACCTCTGTTATCTGAGCATTGGAGCGAATTCAGTCCAAGTCCAAAAAAATCATTTTGTTGACTCTGCAATGGCCAGGTCAGGCTTTTAATGCAGGTGGAGTAATTTATCTGCTGTTAGGTTGTGCTTAGGGAAATTTGGTTCTGAGGAGGGGAGCAGGCAGAGGCACTGGGCAGATCCCATCCCACATTGTGTTAAACAAGGGCATGTGCAGAATAAACCCACCCTTCAGACCACTGTTGTCCAGATATTTAAAAAAAAAAAAAAAAAAAGTAAAGAAATCCTAAGTGCAGTTAAGTAGCAGGATTTGGAATATAAAAAATCGTCAAAAGCAAGGAAATTCAAAGCGGGAGCTGTGATTTTTCCCTCTCCCCTCAGCAGACCTGGGTGTTACAAGAACTAGTGGCACGCGATCCAGGGACCAGCACGGGGTAGTTTCATGCAAAATGCCATTTCTTTGAAGTTAAGAGAACTGCGTGCGTTGTTCATGTTCAACATCAGGTTCATTTCTCCTGTGAAGAAAATAAGTAGTGTGTTCATGAGTACATATATACATACAATGGAGACAACAATAAGGAAACACCCAGCTTGAGTTTAGACTTTCGGCTTGTATAAGATTGCGTAACAACCTTAATGTTACTTAAATGTAGGTGTTTTGTGTGTGGGTGCACGCGCGTATGTATGTGCATTAATAGCAATTTGTGATAGATGCCTTTGGGGCCCCCACATTCAATAAGAAAAAAGGAGTTTTTATGGGAGATAACATAACTGTTTGCAATTTGGCTATTCATTGTATCTTTGGCATTTTATGTACTGCATTAGCTGAGGCAATTTCATGCATATGGATATAATGCATTAAGTAGAAGCATTTAAATATAGTGAAACTAATTTTATGATGATTAGTTGAAGGAAAACATTGCATTCGTATCATCTATATAGGAGCCAATTTGCATGAAAATGCCCAAAGTTGCTATGCCAACATTTTCTGTGTTGTCGGTCGGGGTCGTTTCTGTGTCAAGACTTTGTATTAAAAATCGGTCTCCAGTGCCCGTGTCTTTTAATTCATTGCAAGCTGTAGGCCATTTGCTCACAAAGCGCTTGCAGTAAAACAAATGAATAGCTAAAATACTCATTTGCATGATTCCCATTTGAAAACGATTCCCCTGAAATTAAGGAAGCGTGTTACTCGGTTGTGAAGATGGATGGGCAGATGAGCCATGCAATTAATATTTTTCGGCATTCTCTTTTAAAGCCCTCCTAAGACTAAAAGCGACACATGCTGCCTTCCAGACAAATTGGGTCCCGCAACAGTTCCAGGGCTGCCATGGCAGCAGCTTGTTCCCGCTCTCTCCCCTTTATAGTCTCACTTACATTATGCAGTAATTAAAACTATTTACCATTCCTACTTATCTGCCATCTGCTGCCATTGAAGTTTCCTCTTCTTTATAAAGCCATCTTAAGCAGCAACAAGAAAAGTAACGGATTCAAGGACAAGTAGGGAGGGGGAGAAAATTCTCCCGCTTTTTATTAATAGGTAGCGGACCAGGACGAGGGTTGAGTGTTATAAATGACAGGGTACTTTTGTGTGCTGTGTCATTTACACCGTTGCAACTGCGATAAGAAGAGCTTTTTCTGGAGCTAACATGGCACATGGTAGAGGGAAATGGATACAACAGATGTATACGGTGCTATAGGCGCAGCGGTGCGATATTCCTCTATTTACACCAGGGTAAGTGGGAAGAAGAATTGTGGCGATGGTTTCATTCACTCCGCAGCCAAGTGAATGAAAGATTTTGATTTGAATGGACGCCGGCTTTGAAGCACGGTTGATTTTTAGCAGATTCTTGAATGAGACCTTGGTTCATGCTGGACGAAATCCTGTAGGATGCACTAATTGCAGTCAAGCAGGGATGTTAGGCAGAAACAGCACTTGCTGCCAATACATCGGAGAAATGAGGATGAGAATACCCAGAGATCTCCAGGCAGACAACAGTGCTTGCAGGTCTTACTGTGAA
The DNA here is from genome assembly GCA_013399365.1 of Pampusana beccarii. Taxonomy (NCBI): domain Eukaryota; kingdom Metazoa; phylum Chordata; class Aves; order Columbiformes; family Columbidae; genus Pampusana; species Pampusana beccarii. Next base: position 361,463 of record VWYH01005265.1, on the reverse strand, counting down.
AAGAGGGTTAGTGGTTGTGGCCTGAGGAGGGCTTAAATCACCCCGGGCGCTGGCGGGACGGGCGGCGATGACAGGCAGGTAAACGGAGCCTGCGGGAGACTCCGGAGAGCCCAGCCCCGAAGGCAGATTTAGGGAGGGCAGGACGTACCCCAGCAGGGCTGTTATCCGCGCAAATGGGCCAATAAAACAGCTCCCAGCGCGCTGCCGGTAATAAAAAGTGAAGAAGCCGGCAATTACTGTCGCCCTCGTCGCATAACTCATGCTCCATATTATTTACAGTGACTCTAAAATTTAAGAAATCCAGTTGGCTTAATCGCCTTTCCCCGCGCGGATGTCGGAGGGAGGGCGGCACGAGCCGACGGCTCCGGCGGCAAAACCCCGGGGCGGCTCCTGGGGTGGGCGCTGGGGCTGGGTGGGGGGATCAGTGACAATCCGCAGAAACATCGGACTGTGCTGGTTAACTGGTGTGTAAACCCAGCCACGGCACAGAGGACTCTGGCTGAGTTGGTTTTTTTCTTAGAAAGCCGTGGCAGTTTCATTAGTTTTCCATCGCTCAACTACAATCGATTTTCTCGGTGTTAGTTGGTTGGTTTTTTTTTTTAGTAAACACTCCTTTCTGTATTTCAAGTGGTTTTTGTGAGAGTCTGTGTTTTTGCCACCATCTCCCGGACTGAGTAGAAAGTCAAGGGAAAGAAAGCTGATAAAACGTTTAGCTCTGGGTTTCAGTGGGTTTTCTTAAACCTCAAGTCTTAAACATCGATGATGTTGATGTAAAGCATCATCCAAAAACTCTCTGGCAGAAATATTCCCAAACCTATAAAATTATGCAACACGGAGCAGATGATACGCTCGTGTTACAAACAATGCTGGCGAGGAGCTGGCCGTTCGCTGGGGTGGCTTATTCAGTTCTACAGGCACTTCCTTCTCCCCACATCTGGAAGGATTTTACGGTTAGGTGAGGAACAGCATCCAGTTTTTCAGCACTTTGTGCGATTTCTCAAATACAGTGGAAAGCCTCATGTTCCAAACGACAGTCATTTTCCAATCCATTAAATTCCTTTGTTAACGTGCAAATACTTCTCATTCCTTCCCAAGTACAGTAGAGCAGGCATTGTTGCACCAAATTATTTACAGACACACAGCTGAAACCTAAAAACACTGGGTTCTTTCTAGTCTTTTTTTTGGGGGGGAACCCTTAAAGGCGGGAGATTGGAGCATCTCACGCGCACCCCAGTCCATCCCAGCAGGACGGGACCACCCTGCTCTCCCCGTCACGTTGTTTCTGCATAGTGCGGAAACCTCAGCCAGATAGGGCTGGATGCAGATTGGCCCCAGAGCACTATAATGAGCTTTTTGCTTGGTGCTGTGCTCCTCCTTGCAGCCTCTGTCTGGGTTCCTAGGGGTTCCCGGCTGTTGTCAGCCTTTGAGTGAAGCATCTCCTTCAGCACTGCAAAATTAGCAAATATTCCCTTCATACAAAGCTGAAAAACTGACTGAGTTTTCTTCACGCCACAGAGCGTTCTCATCCCTTTCAATAAAAGATTTTGCATCGCAACCCTGCAAAAAAATTACCATACAGATCCCATTTAAAGCAAGAAGGAAAAAAAAATATGTAAAAGGAAATATTTTAGGTAGGAGTTGAACAGCAAATGCTTTTTGGTCTCTGTGGGGAGTAATGATCCACAACAAGGACACAATTCTATATGCATGTAATATTATCACATGCTTCAGAAAGCTTTTAAATCACATAAGTGCAGTTATGGACCATTGTACAAAATAAACATTCCACTTGTGTTTAGGCTGTTTTTAGTTCTTTGATCTGAAGTGATGCTCGCGGATTTTATTGCTTTGTAAATTAAAGCAGCTTTGATTTGAACTAAATTAATAAGACTTCTGCCTTGTTGCACGATAATGGCTACAGTATATTTTGGCTGCGCGGCACATAAGAAAACTGCTGTCTGTAACAATTCCACTGAAGCTTCATGGAGGATTTCAATACCTATTTTAATTAAAACAAAAGCCTATGTAGCACTAATGTGTTCCTTAAAGAGCAAAAACTTTAAGTGTCCTTTTAAATCTATTTTAATATGTCTTAAGGACTAGAAGATAAATGGCAGGAGAACTGGGCTCTGACAAGGGTTTTTTTTTCTCTGCCTTTTGAATTTTCTTGCACATCCAAGGCACGTCTCCTTTTGAGCAATAAATCTCAGGTGGAAAAGCGAGCGGTTTTCAGGTGTCCTCTCAGGTGCTGAATGATGGCAGAGCTTTCAACCCCGCCTCAAGGACCACAGAAATCCTCCCATCCCAGCAAGGACCCATCAGCACGTTGGCTCAGACCCCGCTGGCGAGGTCCTCAGCCCGTGTTGGCCAATGTGCAGTTATACTTTTCTAGCAAATACCTCATCTGTGGGGGTTTTTAGCTCTCAGGGTGGCTGTGCATTGCTAGAAGGGGTAATCGTCTTTTAGACACCCCGAAGGGACGCCCAGTAGCTCACAGCGGAGCCCGTGATGTGGACAATCATGGGAGGGGGCTGTTTGGAACCTGTTGACGATTTTAAGCAAGCTGCTTGCTGCCTGTGGGTCTCATTGGTGTTTTTTCCCGCCATGCAGGCTCGGGAAGTTTGAAAACAACATTTTTTGCTTAATTCCATTTACCAAAAATCCGTAAACAAAAGCAGCTCTTTGAAATCTGGAACAATTGAAAAACAAAAAAAAGGAAGCGCCAAAAAATTGGAGCTGCCTCATCCCAACCGCAGGGGCACCGTGGGAGGGGGCGAGAACAGCTTCCAACAGGGACCATCGGTGCACAGGGGCTCTTTCACCCAACTCGCACATCCCAGGCGGTGGGCAGGGGTCCCTGTGGCCGGTGGGCACATCCGTGTCCCTCCGGTCCTGGTTTCAATGCTGCTGCACAAAGCAGACCCCGGTGCGCTTGTTTCCCCCCGAGCGGAGCGGGGATTCGGGTGATGCAGGACAGCAGCGCTTGTTTGCATCCACTGTCCGTCTTCTTTAAATAGAAGAGAGAAAAAAACCCCACCTTCTAATTGCAAACTTTGCCTGGAGTGGAGAGATCAGCAAATACGTCCAAGAGACGGTGTTTGCTCATTGACCGCTGTGTGCTCATGGGCTTCGTCTATTTTGTCCGTGAAGCTCAGATTCATCTAATTCTCCCTCCCCCACCACGGTGGTCGATCTGCCCCATACAGCAGTGCTGGGAGGTTTTGGGATGCTTCCCGGTGCCTCACTGGCCAGCTTGGAGGGACAGGACTGCAAATCTGACCTTTGCATGGGAAGGTGGCCCACGGTCCTGATGCTGAGACCCAGCTCAGCATCCCCGCCCCGGCACACCGCGCCGTTCCACCGGGGCTCAGTTCGGATGAGAAAATCCCCCCAGGCTCGTGTCCCCCAGCATCAGCCCCGGATCCCCATCCTTCTCTTCCTTCTTATCCTTTTCATAAATAATTTTAATATAGTACAGAGTGGCTCAAAACAGGAAACTCTGCTGCTTTAGTTTGGTCTGGAGTCAATTTTCCTAATCCCTGCGGTGGAGTTGCTAAGTTACCCTATCCCGGGGCCCAGCGCTGCTGTTTTCATGTGGAAAAAAAAAAAATCTGTTCTTCACTAAAGTGCTGGAGTTTGAAAAAGCTGTAGCTCATTACTGCACGAAAGGTCCAGCACGCCGAGCGTTTACAGCGTTGTCATTTAGAAATCGCATTTACTGCAGCTGAAACCCAGCCAGCGAAAAAGCAAAGTCTTTGCCGGCTTCACCGGGGTCAGGCGGGTCAGACGTGAGATGAAATGAAAGACAAACAGTGGCCGTGGAAAGCTTTCACTGCCATCTCCCCCGGCGTAATGAGCCCTGGCTGCGCGCTTGGACAGAGGCCAAACATTCATTTACCACAAATCTTCTGTAAATGATTACATTACCTTACATTAGTTTCTGTAGTACCCCCAACTGTTCCTTCCAAAGCAAGTTAAGCAGAAGGAAAGCTGCCACTTCCCTGTATTTATTCGCCCTCGATCAACAGGGCACGTTCCCCCGTCCCTCCTGCCTGGAGGTGCGGGATGGAGGGGGCAGACCTGCCTTCCCGTGGTGGCCTGTCGGGTGCTGTCACCTCGGGTGAGGGAATAGCGGTGCTCACCGCGACCGAGGAGGGTGAAGGGCATGGATGCGGATGGAGGCGCAGAAGCTTCCCCAAGCCGCAGCCATGAGTGGACACCCGGCGCTGCCTCCCAGCCGTGGGTGGTGGCCTGCACTGCCGCTCTCCTTCGCCGGTCTGTTGGGTTGGAGTTCGAACCTCAGCCAGCGTGACCTCAGCTCATACCAGGTGAGACCGTGGAGTTTCTGGTCAGAGCAGGGTGTCAGGCCGCTGGTTTGAACCAAATAACTCTCTGGCTTGCAAGCTCCAAGTCTAGTGTCATGACAAGGTCCACGATCTGGATGTTTTAGTGAAACCTCGTATCTTCCCAAGCCATTCCTCTTCTCTCCCACTCTACATCCTACTTTCCCCAAACCAGATGAAGCCTAAAGCAAAAATACTTGATGTAATTCCTCATCTTCACACTGGTATCCCCAGCACACTTCTCTGCTGTACCCATTTGTTCAAGCTGTATTTGACTTCTGGGGCTACTTTATAGAATTCAGCCGTATGCACATGAGTGCTGAAAGCACACTCAAGACGCTATAACCCGGTGTAAACTCAGAGTCTGTTGGTGTGAACTAGTTCTCCTAGATGGAAGCAGCACCCGTGCGGTGATCTCTCCCCTCCACAGAGCTCCTCAGATGACAAATTCCTGTGGCTTGCAACACGGGGTCAGTTTATTATTCTTTTTCCAGCCCTACATGTGCAGTCCGTGTTGCAGAGAGGCAGAGCGATCCCTGTCTTGACAGCTTTCCTTTTCTCTGAGGCTCAGAAAATTGCATCTCTTCGACAGCCAAGACCTACGGTTACGCTAGAGGCCGGTGTCGGGGCAGCACGCAGCTCAAAAAACCCTTGCAAAGACGCTGTGAGGTGAGCAGCAAACGAAAAATAATCCCTGAGACATAAGCTCTGCTTAAATTAAGCTGGGTTACGCCAGCGCTTTCTGTCATTCCCAGATGTGCTCCCTGCACGTCCCTCCCCACATCCCCCCATCCCTCTTGCAGTGTTTTCCCAAGGCCTTCTGCAAATCTGCCGTTTGATATCGTTTTTATTTAAGCCGTAGCAGTTTGTTACCATTATTAATTCCAGGCTCATATTTAACAGTATTAGTAGGTTGCAAGAGAGAAATGCTCTCATTCGCACACTCTTTCTTTTGGTGGGCTGTAGCTGATTTAAGCCCGTGCATCACCCCAGCACAGAAACAAATGGGAAAGGAAGATATAGGCTGTTAATGGTGCTGAGTGTGAGAGAGGGAGAGGCAACACTGGAGGTGTTTAATTGTCATCCTGTACGAGCATGGGGTGCTAAAAAGCATTGAGCTTGTGCTACGTAAGGGAATGCAGGAAAACAGCCTTAATCCTGAGGCTACTCCCCGTTAGATGGGCAGGCTTGGGCAGTGTTGCCCTAAAGGAAAGCGGTGTAATTCGGCCACAGGATAGCAACTTGCTCTTGAATTTAACCTTGTGCTGAAATTCATAGGCTTTGCTCAATGGAGGAGAGCGTTACCATTTCTCATCGTTACGTCTATTATCTTAGAATCATAGAATCATTTAGGTTGGAAAGGAAAAGATCATCAAGTCCCACTGCTAACCCAACGCTGCCAAGTCCGACTCTAGACCATGTCCTGAGAACCTCATCTCCGTCTGTCCAACCCTCCAGGGATGGTGACTCCAGCACTGCCCTGGGCAGCCTGTTCCAATGCCCCACAGCCCTTTGGGGAAGAAATTGTTCCCAGATCCAACCTCAACCTCCCCTGCACAACTTGAGGCCGTTTCCTCTGCTCCTGGCGCTTGTTCCTGGGGAGCAGAGCCCGACCCCCCTGGCTCCAAGCTCCTTTCAGGCAGTTCAGAGATCAGAAGGTCTCCCCTCAGCTCCTGTTCTCCAGCTGAACCCCCAGCTCCCTCAGCCGCTCCCATCACACTTGTGCTCCAGCCCCTTCCCCAGCTCCGTTCCCTTCTCTGAATTCCCTCCAGCACCTCAAGGCCTTTCTTGGCGTGAGGGGCCCAAAACTGCCCCCAGGATTCGAGGTTTGGCCTCCTGTGGGGCAGGACCCATTCCCACGCCCTCCCCGGTGCCGCAGAGCCGCAGCCGTGTGTCCTCCTGATGCCATTGTCACCATCACTTCTGGGCACACAACCCCACTGTCCCCCACACCAGCAAACCGGGGGCCCTCTGGGCCTGCTGTAAATTAAAGCAATCAGATTAACGGTGGGACGTGAAATGTGTGTAGGAAAAACCCAATTTTAAGGCATCACGAAGGGCCCCCAGTTTGAACTGAAGCTTCTGCTACCAGGAAGTTTGCCTTTTGTTTGATCTATTTTGCACATCCCTATTAAATAACTAATTATTTAACATCTTTTAAAGCTTTGCTATATATTACAGCAGGCAGGACACAAATGGCTGCTTTTAATAATATAAAAGCCCATTAGCTTCATTTACTGTTAATGTTAAAATAAACATGAGGCAATTTAGATATACTATTCCAATTTCACGGAAACTTTGATGTTTTTCTTCTCCACTCACATAATTAAGGGAAAAAACTACTAATGATATTAAGTTTGTACAGTGTTAATGACAGAAACAAGCTGCAGTAGAAATTGCAGCCATTAATATGGAAAAATAAAATATTTAACACAGGAGATAAATGAAAGCAATTTTAATAAAGTAAAATGAAGAAAATTAATTCTAGAAACTTTCAGCATTCTTAAAATGCTATCGGCTTATGACACGTCTTGCATATTTTTCTGGTTGGGATTATTTATGGGTGGTATGGAGATTTATCCTTGTTATTTTTAACTCCTACCTGTTTTCCTGTTGCCCATTGTTTTCTCTCAAGGCCAAATTCTGCCCTGATTTACACCCCACAGCCTGCCAGCAGCTGAAGGTAGGCTCAGCCCTATGGGGCCTTTTGCCGTAAGCTTTTGTTGGGAGGCAGAAGCCCTTCAAGCATCTCAAACATCCAAGCGCGATGCTGGGATGCAGGATCTTGCTGTCCCATCCAGATGGGGCTTCTTGGTTGCTCGTCCTTGGTGGCACCGGCAGCTTTCCAGCACGGACGTACAACGTCCAAAGGGAGCAGCATCTGTGTGCTGCAGGGTTTATGGGTGTTTGAGGGTTTCTGCAGTCAGGAGCTGGGTGATGCTGCAGGTTGGAGGTTCAGTAACACAGGGAGCAGCTGAACGGGCTCTGCTGCTGGTGGATCTGGACCAACATCTACTTTGAACCCTCAGGGCAACCCAGAGCTTGAACAGGAACAAAAGAGTTTGTGCTGAGGTGGGTTGGAGCAGAGAGAACCCACCGGGTCCCGTAGCTGAGCCTCAGCCTGGGCTCCTGTCCCCAGGGGAGCCCTGGGGCTCCGCTGCGGGGGAAACGAGACCAGTGAGGAACATCTCACCGGTTCCCAATTAAATGTTCCCCCCAGGAGAGAGGCAGGGAGAGCTCATAGCGAAGCAGAGGAGCTGTTGCTACGTGCCTCAGCCACCCTGTTCCCAGTGTCCCCCTCGCTTCAGAGCCCCTCGGTACCTAAAACAAGCCCATTCCCTGAGAAACTTCCACATTTCCAAAGTTTGGAGGAAGAACTACTGGCATCCACTTAATATTTCAGCCTCACTGGTGTCTCTTCCACGCCATCAGCTCCATCACGCTAACATGTGGCAGCCTTTTACAGCAAACCATTTTTAGAAACAACACAGTGATTTATTTTATTCTGATGCGTTTATTTACAGGAAATGATTAATTAAATAAATTCTTTTCAGTGCCATTAATTGTTTTGCAGACAACCCGAAGAGATAATCATCACACGCTGACAATCACTTGCCATCAGTTATCCACACGCTGCTGCTGTCGATGAATCACAGCCCCTACCTGGTGGGAGAGTCACTGCTGGTGCCACTGAGGCATTTCGCCAATAATGTATAACGAGGGGAGATATTAGACGCTATTTTCAGACAGGCTGAGAGATTGATATGCGAGCCAAAGGGAAATGCATTAAACTATTTAACTGCCTGGAAATCCAGCATAATGAACATCCAAAGGTATCTTATTACTAGTTCACTGTAGCTTGCCTTTATTTATTCGTTAACATTTAAATTTTCTTCAAATTTGTTCTTGTGTTGGAAACCCTTGCTGCCAGAGTGAGTCCTGCTCTTGCTCTGCTGAACACCCTCAAGCCTGGTATTTGTTCAAGCCACTGAAACGGGGTGGAAAGGGAGAGGGGTGGCAGAACCGGGGCACAGGTGGGCCAAGGACTGTGACAGCACTTGCGTGGGCTCGGCCATGGTGTTTGTGTAGATGGGGCAAGCGTGTCCCTGCTTCTGAGTCCGGTTGTCCCTTGAAGTGACGCTGCCCAAGATGCTGCGCTTTGCTGGGGCAGCATCTGCCGTGCTGCGGCTCAGGGCTTAGAGCTGAGACTTGCTGGGCGCCGTGGTCTCTGCCCGGGGAATATTTCTTCTTGCTGCTCAGGGATGGGGGAGGACAGCAAGTGTCCTGTGTCCCCACGCCATCATATCCCCATCGAAGGCCCCATGAGCTGGGCTGGGGCTCGGCACCACATCCAATCCGCTTCCCCAAGTCAACCCTGGGTTTGTTTTGCTGGTGCTGCCTATCGCAGCATCGCGCCTGTGAGATGTTTTAGAAAGAAATCAAAACTTCCCTCCACAGCCAGGGCTGTGTGTGACCCCGCTGGGCGAGGGGGCGCTGGGGACAAACAGTGGCCTCCTGCGCACCCCGAAGGTCCCACGGTGGGGAAAAGTGAGGCACCCAGCGAGCAAAGTTTTGGTGAAACTGGACCGATGTGCTCAGCGATGTCTGAGCTGCTTAAGCATGCCAGAAGGACATTAAACTGGATGTATTCAGTGCTAAGAATTATGGTATCTTTAGAATCTAAAGTGTATAATTAAATTATAGCATCTGAGATTGGAATTGCTTTTTCACTTGTAGGGAAAAAAATAAGACATTTTAATAACATGTCATAAGTTTTACAGTTATTGGATTTTCAAATTGTTTACAAAAGCAATATTGTTAAATTGCATAGTTGTTGTTTTTTTCTTAAGTCTTTTGATAAAAAGAGTGAACTAACAATAATGTACCCAGGAGGTAAAACAAAATTGCATTTCACTTTTGTTATTTGTTTAATTATCCATTCAGCCAGTCGGTATATAAAACTCATTTTCAGCAGATTCGTTCTGGAAGTCTCTGGCTCCAGCTGTAACTGCAAAGAGCATTCAACTTTTATTTAACATTAATAAGGCAAGCAAAAGTCTGGCAGCTAAGGTACTACCAGCACCTTGCCTGCAGTTCCAGCAGCCTTTAAAAGGGACGTGGGCAGGAGGAGACATTAGGCTGGTAACTCCCAGTTTTTAGGATTTGCAGGAACTATGGATCATGGTGTCCCATTTATTTTAAATGGGGAACCACTGGGGACTCCTTCCAGAAATCAACAGTCCGTAATGGCCTAATAGCAGCGCGGTTTTACAAACCACAATGTCAGTGAAAGCTGGGTCAATGTTGAGCAGTGTGAGCAGGTTTGTGAACTCTCTGGCTGTGCTGGGTGTTCGGGTGGCTGCAGGAGGGGGATTCCCTGGGCCAGGGTCACCTCTGCAGGGCACTGCGGTTCAATATAGAGACAGGAGCTGGTTTGGTTGGTTCTGTCTTGGTTTTGAGGAGATTCAATCAATGGATTTAATCAATAGATCTCTGCCTCCATCAACATTCTGGCATTTTTGTGCAACCATCCCTAGTTAAGTGTGTCTTTTTAGCAAAGGTGGTTTCAATAGCCTGTGAACCCATGGTTTGCTCGACAAGGTGGAGTTTTGCACGGCTGGCAGCCCACCGCAGCACTCGGGAATCGCTCTCGAGCAGATGCTGCGGGATCAGTTCCCACCGCATGATACTTCTGTAGATGTTTTCTCTCTCGGCATCTCATCCCAGAGGCTGTGCCTGAAGCACCGATGCTGATGTGCGACATCGTCTTCCCACCTCAGACAACACCAGAGAGCTGATTTCAGGAGTTTACCTGTTCCTGGCAGCTTTTCAGGACACCCCGTTGAAATGAGATTGATGTTTTGGACTTGGCACCATTAACCCTCACAGAGCAGCGCCTGAGCTGGGGGCTGTGGGGGAAACAACCAGAAACAGGTTATAAAGAAGCATAAAACGGAGCCGCCTTCATTCACTGCCCGCAGCCAGTGGGATGAAACGAAAGAAGAAAGTATTTAATCCTTCTGGATGACCAGTCTGCTCCTCCTGACAAAGCGTGTCGGCTGCTAAATGCTTACCCAGCAGTGGGAGGGAGGTTATTAAGAACAGCGAATGCTTTCAGTAAGTTCTCAAGTCGTAAAGATGTTGGACTCCTCATTTGCACGTTTCTCTTGGAATCAATCAAAGCGGAAAAGCCAAAGGATAAAAATCGGTAAGAGAAAATAAGTCTGTGCAAGGCACGGTAAGACATATAGATACAGATGTGTAGGTGCAGGGCAGTCGTTTAGTGCACTAATAAGTGGGAGGATGATAATTCAGAATTGATCAGGTGCTGCTAAGCCGACGCAGTTCAGCAGCTGCGGAAGCCCTGTCTGGAAGATCTCGCAAAGGGATGCTTGGATGAGCCCCACAGCTCCCAGCCCGCTGAGCTGCAGGTATTGACAGGTGTATTTATAGCACAGAGGAAAAGTAAAATGAGACTTGCTCTGGGTGAAACACCTAATAAAGCAAAAGCAGGACTTCGCTAATAAGGGCTCTCACGACTCCAGCAGATATTCATTGCCCACTCCATCTTGCCCAGGGTGGATTCAGAGGCTGTCACTGCGCACATGCGTGACCCACAGCCTGCTCCTGCTCTTAAACCTGAACTATCACCTTCTAACAAGCTTTGCCTTCCACCAAAGCATCCCAGAATATCGGGGAATTAGTTTTCCCGACACCCCTGTGGGCTGGAATTGGGTCTATCCAAAAGCCCCAATGGGGAAACTGAGGCACGGGAAAGTGAAGCATCTCAGTCTCATTCAGAGTGTGGAAAACCTGGTTGCTTTTCAGCCCCGCCGTGGGAGAAGCTCAGAAATGTGCACCACAGCTGTTCCCTGCAGGCTGCGCGTTTTTTGTAGGGTGGTCCCACAGCTGGTGTGGGATGAGACAGAATCTTCCTGCCCAAGGCTGCCCTTGAGGGCACAGATTTGACATTCCCAGTAAGTATTTCTGCATGAAACTTACCTTGAAACAGGAGGAAAGCCTACAGACCCATTTTTTCCTGTAAGCATGCAATGGGATAGATCAGATACACACCAACTGTGTGTAACCTCGAGGGAGGGAGTTTTGTGGCAGGGCTGTGGGCCAAACTGTGCTCTGATTCCTCTCCAGGTAACTCTGCTGTTGGATGGCGCCATCCATGCAACTCATTGGAACAAATTACGCTTTGAGGATAATTTGTGGAAGACCTGCCCATAACCTGAATGGGAGGAAAGCTTTAGCCCCCGAGAGCCCATGGAAACCCTGCCTCTGCTCCAGCAGCCACCCCACAACAGGAGCCTTGGTGTCAGCTGCCTTCCAACCCTGGGAATTTTGAAGCCCAGCTCAGGTAACTGTGTCCAGCAGAGCTTAGAGAGGGCTGAGCCGGGGGGCAAGGGGTGGTAGGTGGTCATCCCGAGCCTGTGCCCCTTCTTGGGCCGCAAGGTGCTGCCCAGAAAGTGCCTTTGCAGCTGCCCAGGTGCCTCGGGCTCTTTCTCTGCCCTGCAGCCAAAGAAAAAGGAAAAACAAATTTCTTGGCGACAGCTGTGTTTCCTTAACAAACAAATGTTCCCTTAAAACATCCAGGATGACGAGTTGACAGTAATGAAGTAACATCTGTCCAATCAGTGCACTTTTTGGCAGATCCGGAGACTCCGAGTGAACGTTCCCTAATGTTCACCAGACACTCGCAGCACCTGCTCTTCACCCCCAGCCTCGTACCGCTGCTGCAAACGCAGAACAGATGTGAGAGCTGAGATGAAAAGCTTCCCCAAACAATCTATCAGTTTAATAGCGTCGATCAAACAAAACAATCTCGGAACATCACTTGTTTTGCTCCTGGCACCTTCTGCCTTGCTGGGGCATGAACCCAGCCATTAACCCTTGCTGGGAAGCCGGGACAGAGCTCTGGGGCTCTCAGAAGATGGCAGAGTGCTGGCGTGGGGCCTGCTATGGACTGTCACCAGTGCTGGGACTGCTGCACATCAGGATGGGTAAGAGTTGCTGCAAGGGCCTGTTGGGGGCAATAGTGGGACAGAAAGACCATCCATGTCGGCATCGGCTCCAGGGTGGCTGAGAAAATGCAAAGCACGGACGCATCAAGAGAGGGATTTTCCATGGAGGCACGGGAACACTGTTGGCATCACACACGGTGCTGCGGAGACCTGGCATATCCAGTGGGATTCCGGTTCCTCACACCCAAGGCCAGTGAGAGCAGCCTGGAAGGGCAGCCTGGACGCCGCAGCAGCTCTGAAGTTCACCTGCTGAGAGGCACCGTGTCCTGGTGGCACCCGGCGCAGGTAAGGGCAGCGGTGCAAGGCTGCGATCCGCACATCTGGAGGGAGGGAGGGCGGGAAGGAGATGTTTGCAGGATGAGGCTGGTCCGATCTCGCTGTCTGCATCCCCCGGCACCGCGCGAGGTGCCGCACGGGCAGAGCAACGCGGTGCCCTGGCTGCCTGTGTTTCTTTGGCTTCTTGGCTCACACCTGCTCCACCTAACTCTGCAACAAAGGTGTTTTACACCCAGATTTGATCAATAAGCCTACACCAAGCATGTACGAGTCATGAAGCCATAGCCAACGTGGTTATCCTCCCTGCAGCCAGCCATGCACGGCATCACCGCCCACCCCGTGTCTCCTGCTGTCCGGTTCCATTTTCAGCACGTGAGCCGTTCTCCACGAGGGCAGCCGGCCTGCTCGGGAAGTGGCACTTCAGGCCTGTTTATTTTCTATTTAATTAGCTCAGCTCCAGCCTGCAGCTCCGGGGTCAGCAGGTCCCTGCCCTGAAAGGTGCTGCTGTTGCTGGTGAGTTGCTATTCATTTCTCAACAGCCTCTTTCAACCCCTCGGTCTCCGGGCCCCTCTGGGCTGTCCCCCTCTCTAGCGAGGGCACTTTCTTGCAGAGTGACAAAAAGAGCAGCTCGCCTCCTCGCTTCTTCCTCTGGTCTTGCCTTGAAATGAAAGAGCAAACTGTGTGCTCCTTCCGAACAGGGAATGTGTGAAAGAGCCTTGAGCGTGTTACTGAGAGGGCCCCGGGGACATCCCATGGGACACCCCGTCCCCCACATCATGGCACAGCAGCACCAATGTGGGGCATCAGGGAGCGGGGCTGAGCAGGACATGGCCGGCAATGGCACGAAAACGTGTCCCAGCGCAGGTTAAGTAAATAGAAGCCTTATTAGTCATAAAAGATGTGATACGGAAACACTTAAGGTGACCGCTCAGATAGAAAGCGCCGATTTAGAAATCTATTAGGTGCAAAAAGCACGGCATATGTGGTGCAATAAGTGAGAGCGATGCAATCACCAAAGCATATGGACACCTCCCTGTGTCTAAACGTATCTATTAGCTTGGTGTATCAGCTCCTGCGAGCGCTGTCACTCAGGGTTGTTAATGTGCTGCCCGAGCGCCCGCAGGGCAGAGCCCCCCGCTCTTCTCTGGGTCACAGCCACAGCTCGGATCTGACACCAGCCTGGTCCTGAGATCCGGCGCGGTGGCTGAGGTCAGAGGGCTCTCGGGGGCTGTTTGCTGGCACAGGGTGATGTCCCTGCCACGCGTGCAGCAGTGACCCAGCCACAAGCACATCCTGAATGGCATCTGCTCCGTTCGGGAGCCCTGCCCCAGGCAGTGGCAGCCGGGGAGGGCTGAGTTGCTCTGTGTGGTTTTCCAAAGATTTGCCTTGAAAACGGTGATGGCAGCTGTAGACAGTAGGTCGTTGAACCCACCAGCCACTCACACTGTGTTATGAAGCCTCTTTTATTTGCTGGGCTGTGAGAAGCAGAGATTGACAACGATACCTGGCGATGCTGCCTCTGTTCGGCAATTAGATGGGAACTTTTCCTGCGGTCGCGATGCCTTTCTTTCCAACACCGTCTTCTTCTGCCTGTGGTCAGACTTGGCACAAAAACACCCAGGACTGTGAAAACAGCAGAGACCATAGCCACAGCACGTTATGCCACGACATCGTTTTGTGCGGTTAATGGCCCTGGCTGCCTAGAAGGGCTCTAATCTGGGAAAAAACCCTGCCGCTACCCTCCGCAGCAGATGCTGGGAAGTGCTGTAAGCAAACGTCCATCCCCACAGCCCTGCCCTGCCCGAGGGGTGCCTGGCTAACAACCTGTGCTGGTTTGACTGAAATCCAGTTAATTTTCTTCATGCAGTTAGAAACTCTTCTTTTTTCATAGCTGGCACCATCATTGGGTTTAGTTTGAGATCAAGAAGACAATACCCCAGGACAGAATCAATGTCTTTTCCAAGTAGCTTTCCAGTGGTTTTGAGCTGGAACGAAGAGAATGGAAGAACGTACTGTTATCTTGTTGTGTGGGAGCCGCAGCCTTTCTGGGCTCAGTATCTACAGGTGTGAGGCAGCTGAGAAAGGGGACAGAGACGGGACGGACCTTGACTGACATCCAGGCGGATCAGTGAGAATACTCCATGTCATCAGTGCCATGGTTTGTATTTAACGAGTTGGGTTTTCTGACTCGGGAGACCCGTTCTGGTTCTGCTCCATTTCTGTTGAGTTCCATTCGGGAGTTGCTTTGGTTTGGCCTTTGGCCATTTTGCAGTTGGGCTCTGGGCCTTTCTGCCTTTTTGGCCATTTCTGCTCTGTCCCCAGGGTCGGCTGTTTGGGACCAGGGTGTCTCTTCCCGGGACTGGCTTCTTGGCATGGGCGGAATTCATGAGGAATTGCATTGAGTATAACTTACTTTGTATTTTCTTTTCATTTTCTAGATATTATTAGTTGTAGTAATATATAAGTATTATTTTGTTGTTTTATTTATCTGTTTTTATTTCAGTCCGTGAGTTTTCTGCCTTCCCTTTTAATTCCCTCCCCTGTTTGGGGGGTGGGAGCGAACGGCTGTTGTGATTTTGATTGCTAGCAGGGGTGCAACCCTGACATGTGGGGAACAGGAGGAGCTGCCTTTTGTCTTGTGGGGAAAACAGCAAATCCCAAGGGGCTGAAGTGTGCACAGAGCTGCCAGAGCCCCCACATCATGGTTTTGGGGCGAGGGGGTGCCCAGGAGGGCTGAGCGCCGAGCCCGTGTGCTGTGCCCAGGCGGCCACAAGAGGGAGCCCGCACACCGAGCACGGCCCGGCCGCCCTGCTGCGCCTGCTTCTCCTGGTTCCGTTGCGCTGCCGGAGCGCAGGGAGCGAGGCGGTGACTTGCAGGCGTTTGGGTGCGAGTTTGTGTCGTCTTTTAAACTTTAGAAAGTTTACAGGGTTTCTGGCTTCCCGAAGCAGGCTGGTTTCTGAGCAGTTGTCCTGTTATGTTGGCTCCTCTCTAAACATCATCTTCCTGCTTCCCGGTTCTTGTAACCCAAGAAATTACCTAAACCTGGGCCACTTGTAAAAGTGAAATACGTGGATTATTAAAAAAGAATACAACATCCTTTAAAAGTCACTGGAGCCACACTGATTTATTGCAGCTAAAGGTCTGGCTCAGAGCACATCTGTGGACATACTACGTTGTCTTCTGAGCTGCAAGGAAATTTAATATCAAAGTAAAATACCCTGCCAAAACCTCGCAAGCTTTTGGGACAAGGATTGCCCTCCCGGGCTGACTGCAGTGCCATCTCCCATGCCTGCGATGATCAGACCCATTCTTGGGACAAAAAGCTGAATTTGTTGTCCCATTAACACAAAGCAAAGATGGATTAGTGAAGGTGGAAGGTGAAAGGTCTGTCTGCGGCCTCGCCTGGAGTCAAATAGAAAGGTTTCAGCTCATTTTGCACGAAGCGCAGCAAACTAAAGCTTCAGCCCTGGGCTGTACGGCCATTGAGTTTATGTATATTGATTTCACACCTTCACTCATTTGCCTCAGCTTTCCGTAGAGCTTTCATGCGGATAAATTTAAGGCCCAGCAGAGAAGGAACATCCTTAGCTGGAAAAATCAACTGTGGCAAATTTGCGATAAAAGTCAATCTTCCATGCACCTTTGTTTTACTACGTGTTGTAAGAGATTAGACATTTATTTTATCCAGCTGGATTTTTACCCTGAGCACGCTGAGCTTTCCTTGGCGTGGGCGAAACAGGAGGGAGGTTGCTGTGCTTCGCTGTCCCGAGAGCCCAGCCCAAGAGCACCCCTGTTCCCTAAAAACACTGATAAAAAGGATGCTGGGAGCTGGGCGGTGTTTCTTTTTAGGCAAATCTCAAGTGGCTGTGCTTTCCAATTGACTTTAATTAGCCGGGTAAGGACATTTTCTGGTGCTGTTTCTAGAGCTGTGGCCCCTTTCATTCCTGGTTCTCCACTGCAAACACTGCCTTACACCTTGTTTACTCCTTCCTCCTGCCGTATGCTGCAACCTGAAACAAGTCATTGCTCTTAACACAGGACGAAATAAAGTCTGTATTGTTTCCTGCATCTTCGGCAGCCCCATCCTCCTTCTGCACTCCAATACAGCTTATGAATCCGGCAAATGCAACTTCAGGGCACTTCCAGCATCAAAAACGTGATTATTTTACTGGCACCACTGCGATCCTGGGCACGTTCTGCAAGAAGTGTCTCTCGGCACCAAAAGCTGCGGGTCCAAAGGTGGGTGCTGCTGGCGTGAGCTGGGTCCTGTCCTTGGGGAAAAGCAGAGGGGTACGGGCCACCCTCACATTTGCTGAGTATTTATCCCACTGAATTAGTGCAGCTCCAGCTTGCAAGCTGCAGAACTCGAGCTGTTTGTGGCCCGTCCACCCAGCGCCGCTTTGTTTGGATCAAGCAGCGGGACTCCCAGCTGCAGCCTGTTTGATCCTTTCCAGGACTCAAGGAGATAAGAGCAAGATCACGATGGAGTTAGGAAACCCTCCCTGCTGGCCGGAGCTGGGGGTGAGGCGAGCGCTGCGTGCGGGGCTGTGACCCCCTCAAGGACAGGATGGTTTTCTTACAGACCCATAAGTCAGGGCGGCAGGGTCAGTGGAGCAGGTTTTAATCTTGTGTCTCCTCCGAGAGCCATGAACGAGAGGCCGAGTTCGGGCCGTGTCTGGGGCTCCGGGGTGGTAGCCAGGCCGATCCGCAGCACACTTTTATTTATAATTGGCAATTAAGATCACGGAAGGTCAAGGAGGAATGTCTACAAAGCCATCATGCCTTCACCTGGAATAAATAAAGCTGGATAGAAAGGGAGAAGAAAGAAGAGGAAGAGTTGACTAAGGGGGAGAAGGAGCTTGGTTAATCCAGAGTAAGGAACGCCCAGGCTGGCACCGCGCTGGAGCACCCTCCTCATTCACAAGCATCAGCATGGGGAACAGCTAGAGGAAAAGAGTGACCCGAACTCCTTCTCCAGACATCAAATGGGCTTCCTTACACGTATCCTGCAAAAATGTGCTTTAATCCTGGAGTTATGGGGGAGAAAGTCTGTGGTTTCATCCCTAGCATCCAAGCAAAAAAATTGTCTCCACATACCCATAAATGGCTAATTTTATGAGGCAAGGCTGCGGGAACAGGGTGACCTGGTTAGGGGTGATTCATGCGCGCCGGGGCAGTCGGCATTCCTCGTTAAAGGTGTCGTTCCTCAATCTGCTTTGTCGCCGGGTGAGTAACGGGGAACCTCGGCTCTCTGTTATTAATATGCCATCGCACCATATGTTCTCAGCCTCAGCCCATATGTATTTTTGAAAAGAACCACCTGTGAGTAATTCTGCCTCCTCAGAGTAGTGAGGAAAACGTGCTTCGGTGTGTGTGAGCTGCACAGGGAGGGGGACTTTGGGCTGTTACTGAATTGGTAGGAATGTCACTGTCTTTGGGTCCTCCCTGGTGCGGCTCAGGGGTTACCCTGGTGCCTCTGCCACCTCAACCCCTTCACTTCTGCAGGAAACCAGCCCTGAACAGGAGGCCGTTGCTGTTTTACAGGCACCTGATGGGTCTGTTCACCTCAGGTTGTTTTAACAGCTGTCGTAGCAGGTTGAGTGAGGAGCTGGTATTTCACCCGCTGCTGAGTCACCTCCGCTGCCAAGGGCGAAGCGCAGCCCAGCTCGGGGTGCCGAGGACGAAAGGCTGACCTGTCGGGCAGTGCCCAGCTACCCCAGCCAGGCGGAGGCGTGCGCCTGACCTTGGCCAAGTTCTCCCTGTTATGTTCCTCTGCTTCATTTTTAAAGCGGCCAGGATGGACCGGGCCCTTTCCAGAGCTCTCAGGGCCCCTCAGCCGCTGCAGCCCGGGATGCCCTGCTGGAGGGTGCCCCAAAGACAGCCATGACTTTCCCGTTTTCTGAGGACATGAGGACAGGGGGTTACATCCCAGCCCCCCCCAGCTGGCTGGGAAGCTGGAGAAAGGCAGAGCCGTTCAGAGGAGCAGCTGTCACTCCGAAAGAAAATTCACCTTTCTGGTTTTGGGGAGGCAAACACACTTAGCAGCAGCAATCACGGGCCAGTGAAAGTCTGGAAGTAGCTATTGTTTGCAGATGCAGGAGAGAATGTTTGCTAAACACGTTATGAATCAGGGTTTTAATGGATTGAAACCACATGCTTGTGTGGCTGATGTGTATATTTTTTTCATGGTAAAATGTTAATGAAAAACTTTTGGGCAAGCTGGTTCCAGTAAGCCCTATAGCCCGTGTTTGTGCGATGCTGGGAACGCATGAGAAAGGACAGATTTACTGCTCCATCACACTTAAAAAAGGTAATTCAAAAGAAGTGCTGTGTAGGAAAGGGTGGATGCAGGAGGAGAGTTGTCGGCATCCCGTGGCGCCCTGCCCGCGCTGTCCTCCCTCGCCCGGCACACGTGGCGAAGGGCAGCTCCAGCACCTGCGATTGTTCACGTCGCTTCCAGGGTACCGCAGAGGGAAATCTGTGCCTGCGGAAAGCTGGCACCTCGAGTCGCTCCCCTCTGTCCGAGCAGCCTGGCTGGACCGACGGACACTTCCTTTGTTTCCCCTTGCAGACGGAAAATATTCCCCAGCGGAGCCCCGGTATCTGCCTGACAAAACCACGCCGTTCCCTTCAGGTGTGTTGGGCAGCCAGGTAAGGAGGCTTGGCTGGCACCGGCGGGGCCGCCGGCTCCTGGCCCCGAGGAAGGGCTTCGAAGCACAGCACAACGCCTTCCCACAGCAGCTCCTTGCACCTGGGGACGGGCACCTGGCCCAGCCTGGACGCAGCAGGACGGCCGTGCTTTGCTGGAACCGCAGTGCAGCCGGTGCCCGGGTGGTTTTCCACCTTAGTGTGGGGGGGTCAGAACCACCTGAGGTTCGCACCCCAGCTCTTACCAGCGCCTGACATCTGGGTTTAGGGAACAACAGAAAAAAAAGGTTTGGGCAAGCTGTCAGGTCTTGATGCTCCCTGCAGTCGGTCAGTGGAGCTGTTCAGAAATGCCTGGTGCAAAGTCCCTCAGCCTACGCTTAGTGTCAAGCCCACTCAAGATTCTGTTAAGCACATTTACTTATTTCAGTGCCTAGACGTGGCTCAGATACCAGATAGATTTGCTGTATGTGCTCATCCCCTTTCTGGACTGCTTTCCTTTCTGCATTGTTCGGGCAGCAAGCGCTTGCTCATCCCCATTCTGCTCCAACTGCAAAGTTTCACTGCAGTTTTTAAGAAAAGTTTGGAAGTTGTAGATTCTGCAAACGGAGCATGCATGTGTGGTGCAAGAGATTCTATGATTCCTTATACAAGAATACCACGAGGTATGGCCGCAGAAGTCTTTTTTGTCCTGGTGGCAAGATGATGTGTGGGGCTTTGGATGGTCCAGAAATGGGACGCTCTGCAAGGGCAAATTTCCAGAGCAGAACTGGCTTTTGTTTATGAATTATTAGAATAATCCATTTAATGTAATGCAAAAGGATTAACTCGCTACAGATTTTTTGAAAGGAAGCTTTAGAAAGATCACTGTCATACATTGTGGGAGATTTTTTAAAGCAATGACTCGATTTAATCTTTCTGGAAGCTCTTGTTCAATCCTGTTAGATTCCGTAGGATTTCTCATGGGCTTGAGGGTGAGCGGGGGGTAGGCAGACAGCTCATGGCCAACCCTGGCTACTCCAGCTGCTGTTTCCTGATCGAGGGCTCTCTTTGGTGGGGGCAACCCTTAAATGTCACGCCTCGAACAAGAAGCAGATATTTCAAGGTCCCCTTTCCTGGTGATCTCACGTCAAGGGAAACCTTAATTACAAACGGCAGTGACACCGAGGAGGATGCATCACCGCCATCCCCGCGCTCCCAGCTCGGCCTCCGCTCTGCTCCCTCCCAGACGGTGTTTACAGCCGGCGGCCGGAGCCGAGGGAGGAGCAGGGGTTTTGGCTTTAGGGATTAGGACCAAAAATAAAACCCTCTGCCGAAAGCCAGGCAGCGCTGGGAATCTTGAGAAGCGCTCCCGCCCAAACACACAGACGGGGCCTCCTCGGGTGGAAAATTAGAGATGGGTATTGGAGCAGGCGTGGGCGGCAGGTCACTTATATAGAATTTGCATAAACCGGTGCCGCCTTGACATCGACATCGCCAGGGCTCAAATAACCGGTGACTGACACTGGCGGAGGCAAGAGCAGATACTGATGGGCTGTCCAAGCCCGGGTAGTCCAGGAAGAAGCCCCAAAGTCACCAGGGATAACCATGCGGGTGAGGAAGCCAGTGCTGCTCAGTTTAAGATTCCCTGACTTCAAACTAAGTTATCTCACGTGTCTGAAAAACATACGGTTTGATTCTGGTCTTTCTTGAACTGGTCTAAGAAAAGAAAGAATCCTCTGGAGTTAACGATTAGCTGTTGCAGATCATTCCTCCTTAGTGGTCCTGCTTGGCGCACTCACCATTTCCAAGATAAGCCCCCAGGCCACAGCCCCCGCCTCAGCAAAGGGCGAACTTTGTGAAAAGGCTTAAAATGGCACTGCCCAATGCGGAACTCCCTGACCAGCCTGAGTAGAGACAACTGTGTCCTGGCGCCATCACGACAAGCAGCCCTTCAGCAGTGCCACCTCGTACCATCCCAGAGCACGGGTTTAACAGGTCTGGCCTAAGTCGGTGGAGGTTCAGCTGGTGGTAACTGGCGTTTGGGGAAAGCAAAAAGGAATCACTTCTGGCCATATATCTGGTTATTCCTTCTTGTAGTGTGACTTAGAACACCCTGTCTGGACAGTTTTGCATAAAACTAATCCAATTTCATTGTGTACTGCTGAATGCTTTGGATTAACTCTTTAACCTTAATTATTAATCCTAGTTCGTTGACCTGTTCCTATACAAAATGCAGCTGGAGTTTTAGATATCGAGTGCGAGATCAAGGAGCAAACTAGAGGTATGTTTGTATAGATTAAGACTGAAACCAGGGAAGAAAGGCTGGCAGGAACCCTTTTGCCAGGAACTCTACCCCCACAGATCTAAAAACCTCCTCATCTTGCAAAACCACGTCTCTAAAATGAGTGAATCACTTGTATTCACTGTGAACGAGCAGCGCAGCCATTCCCCCGATCGGGGCATCTCCGGAGCTGCCGGGTGGTGTTTTTTCCACCCATGCTTTGGTTGGATGCCCGTGACAAGGACAGGTCTACCGTGTGCTGTACTACTGTGTCGCAGAAAGGTACGGACCCCAGGGCCAACACCGCTGTGCTGGGCGATCTGCTTTTTAACGTTTTGAGATCTTTCCTCGAGATGCCCTTCCGGCAGCTGCGGAGCCCCGTGCTGGAGCAGGGATGTCCCGCAGCCCCGGGCAGGCGTGTGCAGCCTGCAGCCCACCTGGGGCCAGCCTCTGCTCTTCGAAGAGAATTTCCACATTAGTGATGTTGATACGTATTGGTTTGGCTTCTGGCCTTTGTCACCTCTGCTTGAAAACGTCTGGTGCTACAACACCGTTTTGTGTTGCCCGTTTTGTAGGCAACGCCAGGCTCTGATGTGTCTCTCTGTTCAGGTGCGTCCCCAAGACTTTGCCCTTCCATCTGCCTCTTCTGATGCACAAAAGAAATACCTACGGCTTTTGAAAGCCCATAGAATCAACCCCCAAATTCATATTTGCAGGAAAACATTAATGTTTGCATGTGGTGTCAGAAGATAAGTGTCTGTGCAATTAAGAAACAGCTGTTGCTGGCAGCCTGCCCCGACCAGTCTCAACGAGGAGCAAGACAGGTAGCCTGCTTTCATCAGACCCTGGAATCCCTTTCAAACCACCCCAGCATATTCACACCAAGAAAATAAAATAAGCGTTTTTATTAGCCTGTAGGAATGGCACGTTGGTTTGGGTCCAAAACATGAGATTAAGTTGTTCTGAGACATAATGCGCCGTGGCGAGGACAGCATGTTTCCACAAACAACACCTGGCAGAAGGAATTAAAAACAATGCTGAAATCGCGCCAATCTAAAGATTTTCTGAAGCTGATAGCGATGCGGAACGAGGACAGGTGTGGCTGTGTTTGCAAAATCGCCCAGGGCCAGTGTTTCAGGAACTTGGCAGCGACTGGCAGGACCAGATTTTCGCAGGTCGGCATCCAAGATGCGGAGCTTGCTTGAAAACCTGTCCCATAATGTCTAGCAGAGGAATACGTACCTGGAGGTGTCACAAATGTTTCCCCGCTGTGCTGAACACAAGGAGACTCAAGACCCTTCTCCAGACCCCTGGACATGACTCGGCGGCTCTAACTCCCTCTCCTGCTGCTGTTCGGGGGCAAATGGGGAATCCCTTTGGATTACCTGGCAGCTTGCGGCTTGAAAGCAACTCCTGTCGTTTCTCATATAAAACCTGCGTAATTCCCTTCCTTTTGTTTTTTCTCCTTACCACTTTTCTTTCACTTTTTTTTTCTTTTTCTGTAGTTGGCTTGGATTTCCAAAGCGTTTTGCTTTGCAATCGTGATTCATTAATTGTGTTGTAGCAGAGAGAGCTGATGCTCTGTGGGAAGAGGTGCCCCCAAAGCAGCTCTGTCCGGGGAGCGGGACCTCAGCCCTTGGCATCCTTCAGGCTGGGCTGAACCAAACCCAGGCGGGGACACCCGTAAATTCTGGGAAAGTCTGGTTCTGAACTCTGTGGCTTGGACTCCTCTTTAATTGCTGGTCACTGGTTAAAGCTGGTTGGAAAATGTTATATATATTCTCTGCAAAAATGGTTGTTCGGTTAGAAATTTTTCACAGATTTCATTCTTTGATTATTGTACCTTTCTACCGAGGCCTCACGTATATTTAGTTGTCTATTTTTTCACTTAGCTTCCATTTTTCCAAAACAGGAGCAGAATAACTGACAGAAAAATCAAAACCCTCCTGTGCATTTTTGCCCAAAAGCTTAGAAAATTCCAACTAAAACAAAGAAGAACTTTAGCCAAGAGCCGTTTTTGTCGATGAAGTGCTCTGCAAAAAGCAAAATTGAAACCAGCCCTGGACACAAAGCTAAACTGGCTGCCACCGCACCCCCACAGTGCTGCTGGGAGAAGCCACCCCAGCGCTGGCCCACTCGCTGCTCCCCAGGGCTCTGCTGAGGAACCCGCGGCTCGGCCGGACGTGGTGCGGGTTGTGCCCACCTCCGGCCAGCTTGTGCTCTGGTGGTGTCTTCCTTGGTTTTCCAGTCTTTAGGGACGGAGACATTCGCAGGATGCGCGGAAGCGGAGCCTGTGCACAGCGCGCAGGCGCCGTTGTGCTTGGGAAGATGATGCGAGCAGCCGAGATGCTCCCGGGCGGTGGAGGATGCGGAAAGAGAATTTCTGCAGCACATCAGTGAAAAAAACATAAAGAAAAAAACAGTGAAGGCCAAGTGTCTTAAGCAATGGTGCTTCCTGCAGAGCCAAAGAGCAGTGAGGACAAGCACCTTTGGGAATTGATGGCGTAGAAGTGCTCTTCTCTCAGCGGAGGAAGCGGGAGGAAGCAAGTCAGCAAGAAAGGCCAACGCTTCTCAGTGGCTTGACCCACATCCCATTGAAGTCTGCGTTTTATTATTAGCATCGTTATTATCTGTATTGTGGGAGCATCAACTGGAAGAGAGCCTTATTGTCCTGGGCACTAAACAAACCCATAAGAAGAGACACGCCCTTCCCCGTGGGATTTGCTGGTGAAGACACACAGAAGGCTGCAGGCGACAGGAAATTATCATTTACTGGCACTCCTTGTTACGGCACTGCTGTGCTAATGGCACTGTCGCCCACTCCCCTCGTTCCCATCTAGGGCCTGGTCCAAAACGCGGCGGTGCCGGTGGAAACGTGGACTTGAGCACGGCACAAACCGACACATTTCATGTGCTGCCGTCCTGCGTGTCCGTCCACACAGCTCGTAAATATGCAAGAATTCTGGTTTCCAGCCACCACTTGCTGAATAAACATGCAGCCTCGAGACAGAGGAAAGATGGGGAGTAATACTTACACTCCCCCCAGAGCTGGTAAATCTAATTTTAGGTTTATCAGCCTTGATTAAGTCCTTTTAAAGGCTGACCCAAGAGGGAAAAGCTAATGATGCAGCTGTGCAGAGGCCACGCACAAGGATCACAAGTCTCTCTGATTCCCCTGCCCTTCAGCTTTGTAAGCTGGAGATTAATACAGCAGCCTCAGAAGGGAAACTTGAGATAGAGCCAAGGCTGACAGGTCTCCCTGGATTAAGGTCACTTGTTTTAAAAAAAATTTATTTCCACATTCAACGCTTTCTGTCTAAGTGGCTGGGAGTTACTGCATACATGTCCAGGGAGAGTGGGGCAGGAAAGGGTATTCTCCAAGCACCTGAAACCTGAAAGACAGCACTTGTGCTGTCAGGTACGTGACAAATAATAGCTCCGATTTGCATCATTTTTCATCCTTCTATTTTCTTTAACTGACTGTTACCAGGAGTCCAGGCCTGGCAGGTGATAGGCACTTTGAAATCCATTTGAAATGATGGGAGCTGCAGATGGAATTCAGCATCACAGGACTGCAGTGAACGGTGTTCTGAGGGAGGCCTTGCTGTTTCAAAGGCAAGGTCCAAACCTCGCAGCGGCTCATAGCGGGAGATTCCGTGCACACCCAGAAGCAGTCTGCTCGTGGACTGACACAGGGGGCTGCGTATTCCCAGCGCTTCTGCCGAGCCTGACGAAACGTCTCTGCACAGTCCAGCTGGAAAAAGAAAACCAAAAGCCATCGCTCCAGCGCCGCTCCCTCTGCACCGTGTGGCAGTTCTGCCGTTTGCCACGAGCGCGATCAAGGCTGTTGTTGGTGCGGGTGGAACAGAGCTGCCCATGTCTCAAGCAGAACAAAACCCAAACCCCCTGCTGGTGAACTCCAGGCTGTGTCAGCGCGCTGCTGATGGAGATGTGGGTCTGTTCCTGTCCTTCAGACGCCTGGCACACATCTGGTGGGCAGTGTTGTGCTATCGGGGCTCCTGGTGTGCTAGGGCAAGGGCTCCAGCCTCAGCACAAGGCCGTGCCGGGGTTTTGCTGAGTGCGGATGGATGTTCCCACCGTCCATGCAGGGCTGCTCTTCCCCTCCTGTCCTGAATCCTCGGCCAGACACAACCGCCCCACCACCTGCTGTCCCCAGCCCACAGGACCGTGGCAGGGGAGGAAAATCCCAGCACCACACTGCAAAGCCTGAGCCGTGGGGGCTGTGGTGGAGAAGAGCAACGAACACTATTTAGCAGGTTGCTGGGGGAGCCGCGTCACCTGCCAGATGCTGCACAAAGACTTTTAGGGTTGTTGTAGCACGGGCTGGGAGCGGGCAGGTCCCCGCAGCCTGCCCCAAAGCACCGCGGGGCTCTGCCTGCTGGGGTCCAGGAAAGGTGACACGAGGGCGGGCGAACACAGCAGCTTCTGCCCAGGTTTGTGGCAGCTCTGAGAACAGGAAACTCTCCAGACAATTGTTGGGAGGGGTGTGGGCACGGGGCCATTTGTGGGCATGGGGCCATTTGTGGGCAGAGACAGAAAAGCAAGAAATCATTTCCAGCCCGAAGTGACCCCTCACCCTTTTCATTGTGCACAACGTATGGACCTTCTCACTGACTTGAACCGCGCTGCTTTTCCACAGGAAGACTTGTTTTGGTACTCAGGGGTCAAAATCAGGTACTCACATGGTGATGAAGTCAAGTAGTCAAAAGGCAGGAATTGGCACTGAGGAAGAAGGATGCTCACGGAGTCTGTCTGAACGTGTATGTGCCCTTGTGTGACTATATTATCTTCTACTATACGACTATGCACAATTTTCCTCGTAGGGCCTCTGTCTCTTTCCATGTACAAACTTGCTTAGTGAACCATTATTCAACCGTGCGTTCTTCCTTGTTGTGCAATGTGTGGCCCATGCCTTATTTACTGCGCGCTATTCAAATCCTGCTATGGAGACAGAATTATTCATTTCCTTATGAGCTCTCTTAGGGCACTGATGACAAGCACTAGCAAATTTATTTTTCACCATTCCCCTCTGAGATGTGGGGGTGGTATTGTGCTTATAGACGATATTTGAGGCAGAGAGAAATCAAGTTCAAAAGTATTCACCTATTCTGGTTTTGGACACGATGCATGCGTGATCATAGTCCCATGCAACGCTGCAGCGTCTCGGAGCCCGGCTGCCTTCAGATCCAGTCGGGAGTCAGGATGAAGATGTGTATTTAGTGACCATCTGGGAATATTTTATTTAAGTGGCTTGCCTAATTCTGCTCAACAATTCTGTGGCAGTGGCAAGGATTTCACAGGTGTTTTTCCAGGTCAGTTTTCAGCTGCGTTAACTGGTTCTCTTTCTAATTTCCTCTTTAATTCACTACATGCTTCCCACCTGCTGCAACCGATGGAGTAGGGGCCCATCAGGTTGTATCCTCCATCCCCTTGCTGTCCTAATTCACCCCTTAATAGGCTCTCGCCTACATACCAGTAGAATCTGAGGGGAAAACAAGTATGTGGTTATATAATTTGTAATAAATGGTTTAGTGGGGACCACAGTAGGATGACACAGACAGATTATCAGGTCTGTGTCTTCTCTGGTTCCTTCCACAACTCCTACTCATTTCCAGTTCTAGTCTTTCTCCCCTTCTGCACGTTTCTCCTGGTCCATCCTCTAACCCACAGCCAAGATTTCGGCCCTTTTTTCTCTCCCCTACTGACATCCATTTCTAGTCCCACTGCCAAAACTTTATTCAGCAAGATTTCCACAGCTTCCAGCTCTTCTCCACGTGTGATCTGAGGCCATCAGACCCACTCTGCCTGCAGCACCCACAAGCTGTGGTGACAAAGCCAGCTCTGCCACCCACGCCAGCGCATCCATGGAGCACAGGTGAGCATCCCCTGCATCCCTTCTCAGCTCTTCCAAACTGCAGTTCTTCATAGGTTTATAATATTGACAAAGCTAAGTGTTTGTTTGTTTGTTTTTTCCAAAAATACTCCCCTTACCTTGCCAAATTTCAAGTTTCTTTTCTGGAGAATAAGGATGTTTCTCAGAGGAAAAGTCAACAGAGTTATTTTTTTTAAAAAGGCAAAATAACCTGTTTTACTCTGTCCTCATTTCAAGAATGGCTGAATGGTTTCGCTTGATTTAATTTAAAGCAAAAGAGCAAACAAAACCTCAAGGCAAACCAGACCATGGCAGGCCTTTGACATGAAAAGTTTCAATGCAAGTGATGAAAGTTTGGCAGAGATTTCAGCAAGGCTTAGCATCGAGGCAGAGCTATAGCACCAACTGCAAGAGCTGCCTTTTGCTCAAGAAGATTGCGGTGACCTCATACTGTTTTGCAACTAAAGAAAGTGAGACGAGACAGTGATATTAAAGGTATTAAATCGTTAAAGACTGCAGGGGTGGTGATCTCTGGCTCAGAGAGATTGCTGCCAGGTGGAGATGGCTGGAGATAGGGCTGAGCACCGCGGCCATGGGCAGAGCCACCACCACACCTGGAGCTCCGTCCCATCCCCGGGCTGTGCTGGGATTCTCAGAGAAAAAGTCAGACTGAGTCTTTGTAGCTCTTCCTTTCATTTCTTACAGCGGATTTCTGGCTGTGGGAGTATATAACAAAACCAAATTGCTCCCATGTATCTTTTAAAACAAGATAGGCTTTAAAGGGGAAAGCTCTTCTTTTGCAAAAGCCAGGCTGACTTGAGTCAGGGACCCGTGTGATGTGATCACCGAAGCGAGGGGATAGTAAAGGAAACGTAGAACAAGTTCTGGCTTGAAAAAGGCAATGGAAGTCAGGGAAAAGGGTACATTTGATCCAAAGTTTTAACTTGGTGGACGGAGCCATGGCAAGGGGAGCGTTCCAATAAAGCAGGATCTCTCTGCCTTACCCAGGAGACCCTTTCCAAAACCAGTCTCAGACGTCAGGAGGGGAGGGCTGCTCACCTTCCTCAGAACCCTCCTAGGGACCTACTGACTGTTCAGCAGGCGGCTGGCGATGCGCTCTGGCTGTGTGAACCTACAAAAACCAGAGATCGACTGGGACGCAAAATCCAGATGTGGTGAGCAGGCAAACAGTCTCTAGCTTCAGGATTTATCAGCGTGGGTCTAAGGTCATTACCCAAACCTAAAGCAATGGCTCTCTTTGTAGTGGCACATATTAATCATGGAAGTCCTCGATACTACAGGTTCCAAAAAAAATGGAATAAACCCTTTGAGGCTATTCCGTGCTCTCCTATTGAGGCTCATACGTGCTGCTTAGTTCAGCTCTGCATTGGCACAGCTCCTCCGCCATGGCTGTGCTTTGAGACAGGTACCACTAGTGCCCAGCACTTGTTCTTAATTGCTGTGCGGTTAAGGAACTTTTCACAAGAGGATATATATTGCTCATAAACTTTTCTTCTAAAAAGTCTTCTGTTTAGAGAACAGGGTAACAGCCATCCCTTAATATAATATATTTAAACATCATGATAAAAATTCTCTCTGGAGAATCTGACAACACGCTATTCCACCAACATTATAATGGATGGTTTTCTTTTTTTAAATGCCTTGCCATTAAAGTTTAACGAGCAATACTTACTTTCATTCTAAACTTATTTTTCTCCTTGACAGATTGGATACTTAGTTTGGATTTGTTAACATAGCTAGTCATAAAAATGTCTGCTTCAAAGAAACTGATAGATACTGTCTTTAGGAAATTGGGCTTTGATGCCTTATTTTATTTCCACGGTAAAATAAGTTCGTATTTTCTTATTTGGAAGAAATGGACATGAAGTGCTATACAGAGTAAGTTAATAAGCTCATGCCCCTTTTTATTTGCCTGGAATTTAAGTTTATATCAAGCATAACAGATTGTGTAGCTCAGAAATGCCCGAGTCAGGACTGTACTTTTTGATGACAAGGGGGTTCTTTCCTGGAATTTCTGATCGAGCTTTAGGTGTTTGCAGGTCTTTCCACTTTCTGATCCTTTACTTCAAAAACATGTCATGGTACAAGGAGTAACCAGAGACGAAATTGCGACTAAGGCTCACATCTTTACACAGAGGTTATTTATGGCACCACACATCTAAACCAAGTGTCTGGTAAATGTCCTTTGTAGTGTTTCCAGTTCTCACGGTTTTACTTTGAATCTCACAATATTAGTATCTCTCCTAACTTTTCAATTTCCTTCCAAAAATTATTTCTGTCCCTAAATTTGGAAAGGAAGGACTGAACTTGTGAATTCTCCTGCTTTAGGACAAGTATAATTTTTTTTTGAAAGGAAGATGCAAGGAAGGGGGGATGAGGCTGACTCATGAGTTTTCTTACGTTCAGTTTGTCCTTCCTCTGATACACCCGGGCTCTCAGAATAGTCTCTGTGATCTTGCCCAGCTTTGTGCTTCAAGAACAAACATTTGAGGAAAATCTCCTTGACCCCCTCAGTGCTGTTGTCCCTAAGGGTTTAGTGTATTTTTAAGTTACAGCAGAGAAACAAAGCGAGTGGTTCAAAGACTTGCTAGAAATATTCACAGGGAAAAAAATGCTGAGCAAGGCCGTTCAGCATTTCTTTAGCATCATTTCCTTACAACAGCTGCCACTGTTAACCTCGTCTCCAAAGCTGAGCTACGGTACCTACGGATGAGCCTTTCCTTGCTCAGACGAGGGCAACAAGCAGCCGCTTGATATTTGAAGATGCTAAAATCCACTGGAAAAGAAAGAACAGACCACAAATAGACGATAGAAACCCATACAACGTCGCAGCAAGCATTTCCTAATTTACTGCAATGCCAGAGGATGATTCACCCCAGTGTTCCTGTTGCATAATCTTCCCCACAGCTCAGGAGAGCGAAACGAGAAAAAACAAAGGTCTCGCTGGGCTTTCAGTGACATTTATGTTTAGACTGAACTTTCAGTTAGGAAAGTGTGAGTTTTTCTCTGATGGCAAAGGAAGGGGAACTGATATAGGAAGGTGTTGTGTCAGAAATGATAAACTCCTGAGTGCACCAGATTGTCATCTCCCTTGGCCCGGCGTAAACCCCGAGCCAGACCACAGGCTCCGTTTGCCCTTCCTGACTTTCGCACAGGTCCCATTGTGATGACAATCGTCCCGTTCAGCCCGCCTGGTCCTCGAGACATCGCAGCTAGACCTTGAGAGCTGTAGAGCCCCTCCAGATAACCCGGGGTCCCCCAAGACTTGGTTATCGGGGTGGAAGGTACTGCGGGGACTCCCCCTGCACCGACCTCTCAGCAGCAGCAGGAGGTCTGGAAGCTCCAGGTGCGTGTTGCTCTGCCTGAGCATCGTGCACGTGGCGGGTCAAACCATTTCCAAGAGCATCAGGCTTGTTTCACGCCTGCGGGATCTCCCAGGCTTTCGGGGAGCCCTGGGTGTAAGCACAGCTGCCAAACTGGCTGGGTCAACACCAGAGCAATTCCACCCAGGCAGCCACTTGTTGGAGAGAGAAGGGAGTCAGAAAGCAGCAGGCAGCAAGGAACACTACTTCAGAGCCTCTGAGGGGTGTTGTATGTATATGACTATGTATTTTAGGGGGCAAATCTACTGTTTTATTCCTTAAAATCAGGTTAAGTGAATTAGCGAATGCCGCACATCCCCAAAGGAATGCCAAGCTGAAGACTGCATTCTCATTAGGCTGTTATCCTGGGTTAGTGACTGGGTGTCAGGCGTTTTTCTGCGCTGATTTGGCGAAGGCTGTTTCAGAAGAGCCGAGCGCGAGCAGCACACGAGTGCTCCACACCTCAGTGACTTTCTGCTCTCTGTTCCACCAGAGTGAACCAGGGCAGTTCCTCCTCAGGGCAGCGTTACTACAGGCAGCGTCATTTCTTCCCCTCTCTGCTGAGAGCAGAAAAAATTTCCTTTATTCAGAGAAGAAAAAAAAGAAACAACAAACAAAAAAGCTGAGTGTTCTGAGGGCGGCTTTGTTATTCTCAGTGTCTGTTTCTGCGGGATTTCCAGTGTTGCTGTATTTCGTGTCCCCTCCTTCCAGCTGATATGCAGCACGGTCTGAGTGAGCTGCCTCTTGCCAGGTTGTGGGGCAGACGAGACATTTGCTGAGCGCTTGTGTGGAACAAATGCCCTTTTCAGTAGGGATGGGTGCTCTCCAGCGCAGCCTTGGCTTTGCGGGTGCGTGGCCCTGGTTTACGGGGCAGAGCCGTCTCTTTCCTGCAGCAGGGAAACTCTTCCGCCAGGTCTGAACGCGCCCTCTGCATCTGAACCTGTATCTAAAGCACCCGTGAGCGTCGCCCCAAGGGGGAAAGTGGGTGATCCCCAGGTGATCATCAACAGCTGCTGTCAAAAGCTACGGGGAATCCCGAAACTCAAGAGGCTTTAGGGTTTGAAAACAAAAGGACGGACTGAGGGCAACCCCAGTCAAATGGAGAACACTGCGAGCCTTGTTTTAAGGTTAGTGAAATGAAGGTTCCTCACAGTTTGCCGGCGGAGACCACAAACCCAACAGGCAGCTGCCTGTGGGTGAGAGGGCTGCCTGACTCACCGCCGCCGAGCGTTTCTTCATGCCACCGTGGGATGAGAGCAGGGAGATGAAGCAGGGCTTTATCCCTACGAGCGAGGGCGAAGCTGAACAGGAGCGCACGCCAAAAAAAAGGAACGAAAACTCATCGACTCGACCACAGCTGTGGCTAGAGAAGGGAAGATGGGGTTTCACAGCCTCTCTCCTCTCGCATTGGGACTGTGTGCGTAGAGGAGGGGTGACCCACATCGTCCCACCCACCATCGCCTCGCCGCGGGTAGGAGAGATTCGCGGCACGATTCCCGCACCCCACTACAATCACTGCCCTCGGTAGCCAAACAGTCGTGTCGTTTGGATGAGGATGGGGATGAAGAGCCCTGCCAGCAGGCAAAGACATCAGGGTGTAGGGGCCTCCTACGACCCGCAAACTGTTACGTGAAAGGAAAATCATCCACGAGTGGTGAGCAGAAAAAGAGCAGACTGGGTGCATGGGTGGAAATGCAGGTCTTAATTGATAGCCTGAACAGAGATAAAAAGCTGGGCCTGTGTTTATGAAGAAGATGCTAAGAGAGCACACAGGGCTTACACATCACTCTGGCATCCCCAGCTGCACAATACAGCAAAAGGGAAAATAGAAATAAGCACATATTTAGAAGCTACCTGAGAGGCCATAATTCATACCATAAACAGTTCATATGTCGTGCTCTGTACACTGAAGATTTCAGCTCAAGAGCGCAGCTTTCGTTTGTACTGGTGAGCGGGACGGTGTCACAGTTTACTGAGAGATATGATGTTGTTTTGAAATGATGGGAATACCCACCCAAAAGGAAACTTTATCAATCATAGCTGTTCTGCATTAAAATACTTGCGGAATTTTCAAGACTCGGGAGGCGGGAAATGTCTTCAGAATTGCTGAAGGACTGATAATTCTCAATGTCAAGTCTCAGCTTGAAGTGAGTACTTATGGCCAAGTAGTTAACTGGTGTCTATATGGTTTCTAACGGCAAGGCTGGCACCACCTCAGCTGTAGTAACTCTGGCAGGAGCTGCTGTGACTGACAGTAACATCAGCCCTGGCTGCAGAAATGGGAACAGCCTCGTGTCTGTTCCTCATTCTGGAGCAGGGAGGGCACATGTGCCTCTCATGAAGAACCCCTTCTTCCTCTTATATCCTCTAATTTGTAATCTTTAATATCCTGTTTTAACTGGAAGTTAAGATTTTAGCTTCACAATGCTGTCCATGTACTAGCAGCACGAAGCTGAAGCACAAGCACTGACTGCACAGCAAGTCCAAAGTCCTGCAAAACATGTTTAAGTATTCACTCAAATTCATTCGAAATTGGGAAAAAATATAAAGGTGTTTCAGTGTTCTGATGAGCAAAGGCAGATTTAAGCATACACTTAATTTATTTGCTAAATTAGAGCCCAGGGCCAGCTCCAGAAGTGTTATATGTTCCTTTTTATGGAAGATCTTTCAGAGAATTATCTTTTCGGAGTATAATGTTATTATTCTATCTTAATTCATTACAAGCTAAACTTGGCCATTTCCATTAATACAAAACCATGCCTTCACAATGAGCTGAAAATAGCTAAAAGTAACTATCTAATTTAACTCTTAAAACAAAAGGAATGTTTGGAAGGATATGTTACCAGAGAGTGTAGGCTCCGCAGTGCTTGTTTTCTATTTGATCTGTGTTAACTGCCGTAGCAGTCAGGCCTTTGACGTGCATTGTTCACTGGAAATAAAATGGCACACTGTCATAACAGTCTATTAACAGCTCTGAATTTCTGCAGAACTTTACCTCTTTTCCAGAAGATAACATCTCTCTTTCCTCCCAAGGATAAAATCGCTTCCTTTCTTGCAGCGGCACATATAATGGTGCTATTGCTTGATGGGTATGTCACATTCCCTTGACTGTTGAGGAGAGGGGAAATGTCTTTGTTACACATTTCTGTTCTCCTTTTATCCTCTTCAGAGAGGCCTCCAGCTCAATCTAAACAAAATAAAGCCAGGGTATCATTTAAAAACACAGCCATTTTGAAAACTCTTTGATCTCTCTGACTTCCTGTTAAATATACAATGCCTGTTTCTCTACATCCTCGACCACTACAGATCTGATTTTCTGTACAATTTGCATTTCCTTTGGCACTGCTCAAGATTAACATGGCATTGGCTGTAAAATCTCATCAAGACAAAGAATTCCAGCCCCTCCTCAGCTTCACCTTCGCCTTTCGGTGTCGTTTCCAGAGCTGCCACCCACCCTTCTGTCCCGGTACAAGGACCCTGAGGTTGGTCTGTCTGGTTTGTTGAACTCCTACTTTTCAGCCCTCCTGTCCATCCATCTTCCCCTTTCCCTGGTCCAGCAAAGATCCTGTATGCTTGTTATCCCTGGAAGAACCTCAAGGCCTCTTCACCCAGTATCTCTTTTCCTTTTGGACCTACACGCTGCTCTGTTGTTTGCTTTAGGATTTTTTGGGGGGTTATTTGTTTGTTTGGGGGTGGTTTCTTTGTTTTGTTGGTTTGGTTTTTGTTTTGAATTTTGCTTTTGTTTCCCCCCTAGAAGCTCCTCCTGCCCGCTCCACCAGCACCGCTGCCAGGTCACCCCGCGGCTTCGCTCAGCACCCAGCTGCACCTCAGCCCTGCCCTTCTCCCTTTTCAGAACTTGAACTTTTCATTCATAATGCCATTTCTTCACCCTCAAAGGGCTTTAGGCCTTCATCCTCACTCCATTGTAATTTGAACAATTGCCTTTTATTTTTTTTTTTTCTTTTTGAGGGTGGATGGGAGTGAAACACTTCACTGTCAACTTTCAGCTCCTTGAGCTTATCTTGTAACCCTCAGTGTTCATCTGTTCTGGTGTGTTAATGACTCAGGCAACATACAGTAATTATTTAGGCTGAGGAGGGAGTTATATCTGATATAGATGAATAGATGGTAAGGTATTTAGGTCTTACTGTATTTGTGCAAAGCACTGCACATAATCTATTGAGCTCTGCAAGTAGCAACAGGAAGTTTAATCCTCGTCACTGCCGAACTGTTGACTTGGTCTCTTCCAGAGTTAATTACACTGGAGAAAACCAAAACATTGTAGCTTTAAGGACTAACTGCTCCATTAAGTGTGACATTTTAAGCAAGAGAAAGGTTTGCACACAATGGAAAGACGCAAAATGTTGCTGGGTGCACGAATCGGATAAATTGTTCTCTGGCTTTAGTGACAGCAGAGACAAAGGGCTCTGTCCCCCACGTTGCGACAGAAACATCTGGGTGGATGTTTTCAAATTTCTCCCCTTAGTTGAGGCTTCTCCATGTTCAAATAGCAGGAGAAAGAATATTGTTTCACATGCCTCAGGTGGCCGCAGAGCCAGCCAAGGCCCCACGCAGGCTGTGGGAGCGTGATGGACGCGAGTTTTGACACGACAGTGCAAAAGTGGGAATTGAGTTTGCATGCACAGTGGGGAGATTTGCTGCCAGAATTATAGATCTCATGGGGCTTCGAGTGGCTCATCAGAGAATTATTTCACAATTTACCCGGTTTCCCTTCTTGCCTCAGAGGTATGTTATAAAATGAAGGCAATATTTCATAAAATAAAGGGGTCAGAATATCAAACCAAATTGCTACGTAGCACAGCCACTCAAGTTTCCAAGTACCAACCCAATGCAGAGAAAGGCCAAATTCTCAGTTTACCTAAATGCATTCAAATCCTGCCTTGCGCCATGGCAGCTGTGTCCATCCTGCCTTGCAGAGCTCGCATAACCCCAGCAGCAAAGGCCCCTTGCAGGATTCTCCTCCCGCGGAAGCACAAACCGATGATGGAGAAACGACATAGATATTGAACCACCTTCCTCCCTGCTCACAGCACCCTTGTAGCCTCCTTCCCATTGCTCCCCAGCTCCCAGTTTAACAGCCAGGCGGAACTGGTGCCAACTGGGTGATGTGCAAAAGCCAACTTCCACGTGATGCCGAGCTCCAGAGCCAAGAGGTCCCTGGGTTACCACTAAATAACCTTTGAAGAAAAACTCACAAGTGTCGGAACTTTCGGAAGAAATAAAAAACGAGCTGACTAATTTCAAATGTGCTTCAATCACCACCTCAGCAAGCTTGGTTAAGTTTTTAAAAAACAAACCGGGGGGGGGAAAAAAATAAAAACCAGAAATCAGAGTTGAAAAAAAACCCCATCTTTGTACCAATTGCAAATTGAATTTCTAGTCTGGCTTCCTTTATTTAAGAATAGCACACCTCTTTGGAAACGGTCAGTTCTGTGAATGCTTGTACCTCTGGTTTGTCATCACCGCATCTGATCAGAAAGAGCAATGAATTATATATAGCAGATGAATTGAATTAACCATTTCTCATCTACTGAGGCAGCTTCACTAGAGGAAAGGTCAGCCAGGAGGTCAGTCCTGAATTTATGTAGTATTACAAATGAGACGGAAATGTATACGCATTTTTTAATATGAATGTATAGGAGAAAGCAGGGAATCAATGGGCATTTAATAACTGAGTTAGAGCATTCTGTCTTTTTTTAACCCAGAGATCTTCAAACTCTTAACAAACCCTGATTTCTTGCCCGTAATGGCTTTTGGATCAGGACCCCCCAAAATAAAGAAGCCTGTTCTTTTTTACCCAGCTCCTTCTTTGCACTGTAGGCGTAAATTACATTGTACTTTCTCTAAGTGGGGAGCTGCAAACAACTCTGGTGCCTTTGGGGTAGGCGGGGAAAAGAAGTAAGGCTGATTCTAAATAAAAGTTACTTGTCAGATCAACCTTGATAGCAGAGATAATGAGGGTGATCACATGGGAAGATAGATTGAGGGTTTAGTTTAATCATCGTTCCATATCAGCTGCACTGATCCAGTGCTGCGTGACTGAGTCAAATAAATGTTAGGTAACTGAAATTATCTCTAGCCTCCTTCCTTTTCACTTCCCCCTCCAGTACTCACGGCATTCGTTTCAGTGACTTTAAAATAGGTAAATCTATAAAGGACATGAATAAGAGCTGATAAGTAAACTGAAGACAGACTTTTCTTGAAGAGGTGTCTGAAGCTAAGCTATGAAAGAGATTTCTAAAGGCAAAAAATAGTAGTAAGGTCATAAAAATCACATGTGTCTTTAACAATCTCTATCAAGGCTGTACCCAGGTGCCTAAATTGGCTTCCATTAACTTCACAGGGACTCTCTCTGAACCGTGGGATTTTCAATT
The DNA here is from genome assembly GCA_013399365.1 of Pampusana beccarii. Taxonomy (NCBI): domain Eukaryota; kingdom Metazoa; phylum Chordata; class Aves; order Columbiformes; family Columbidae; genus Pampusana; species Pampusana beccarii. Next base: position 324,235 of record VWYH01005265.1, on the reverse strand, counting down.
CTACTCCCAACTCTATGGAGGGGTGGTGGAAGGACCATCAATGTTGAAAAAGTTGCTCTTTGATAGATCACAAAAGGCCTTGTAACCGGTGATGTGGCATCACCATTAAAAAAAGATCCCCAAACCTCCTATCAAAGCTGACAAGAAGCCTTATGTAGACAGCCTGGAGCTTTGGTTTGATACAGATCCAAATTATGCTGGTTAGCTCATCCTAAAAGAAAGAATAAATAGTGTAGGATCCCAATGTGTTACGATAAAGCAGCACTTGAGGTTTCCTTAATTTGTTCAGTATCTCTGGTAAATTTATAACTAACTGCGTTTTCTCCACAGCTCTGGTTTTTGCACTGTTCCTTCCTCTGACAGTTCACTGCAAGCCCCACACAGGTGATGTTTCTTAACGCCCTTGGCTCCTGGTAATGTATAATTGCATCAGAACCTCAGCCTTCATTTCATTTCGTCTCGTTTCTCCTGTGGGCCAAGACAAGGTAGGAAACATGAACCCTTTGAGATGAAAAAAAAAAAAAGCCAGAAAAGAGGAAACATAATTATTATTATTTTAATTTAATTGTTACAATTTCAAGCCCTTTTGATGATATGCTGGGGTTTTGACTGAGGAGTTTTGAATGTTTGAGTTGGTAATTCTGCCTTGAGCCTCCCTATCAAGTACTGTGTGCTTAAGCTGAATTTGATTTGGGTTTAGTTTTAATCTGGGGCAGCCTGCCCAGATTGCTCTCCCCTCTCCTGACAGACTTGGCAATGCTTTAACAGGGCCCTGAGAGCGGTTCAGCCTCGCTAGCAAAAAGCCCTCACACAAAGCACTTTATTTTCCCCCAGAACAAATAAACACGGAGTAAACATCCCTCCTCTCACACACACAGGGCAGGAACAGTGCAACATTTCTCTGTGGTTCTTTCCCTTTTCTGTGCCACTCTGATAGCCTAAGTAGGACTTGAGGTTTATGGAGAAAGCAAAGCTGCATTTTTTTGCACTAGTAAGCACCCAGAAGAGGACTAATTAAAAAGGGAAAGCCAAGGGGTTTGTGTGTATACATGCACAGCCTGTGGACTCTCTCCAGCCCAGTTGTGTTTGAGGATCCCGATATTAATGTGACTGAGCTTTCTTCAAAATGTAGTGAGATTCCCAGCAGAAAAGAAGAGCAGGCAGGTTGTAGTGGCTTGATTTTCTCTTTTTTTAATTTTTATTTTTTTTTAATACTTTTTGGTTTTTTTGATCCTGAAGAATGCACTTTCTTGGGTTACACATTAAGCTGTCAGGAGGCAAAATCAACACTTGGGATTCTACATGGAGCTTGAAAAGTTGCTCCACAAAGAACGGTCATACAGAGCTTCTCCCATAAATCCTCAAGTTGTTTTTCTTATCTAAGCAAGCTATGTATAAATATTAACATATTATTCATGGGCAAATAATTCCATGCCACTCCTTACTGCTGCTGCCTTACAGAGGATTCTTAATTCAGATGAGAAGGACGGTCCCTTCGTGGGGCCTCAGCTGCGTTTCAGGTTGAAAGAATTAAAACAAAGAAGAGGCTAATGGCACTTCTTAATTAAGTAAACCTCAAAAATGAAAAAGTAAGCAGCCTTTAACTGTTGGTTTTAATGTAGAGGAGACAACACATAAAAGCTACTGGCTAAACTCTACAGTAATTGGAATTAGTGAGCTCCCGTTGGAGTTTGCGAGGCAGGGCCGAGCTGCAGAGCGGTTGTTCCGAGGCGGGTTTGTTAGAAGCAGTCTCAGCTCTGCCCGGGTTCAGCACAGACCCTGCAGCAGGCAGACGGCGTCTGAGCCGCGTGGTTTGAGTCGGGACCAGGATCTCCCTGTACTGCCGGGGTCAGGCCCAGCGCGTTGCCCAGGGTGGTTTCTCCTGCCCGAGGCTGCAGTGCGATAGTGGGGTATCCCCTGCAGCACAGCTGAATTCTGCCTTTGAAATTTTGTCTCGTTCTTTGAGAATCTCCCATGCACAACTGTATTCCTCCAGAAGTGTATTCTTCCCGGAGAGGGTTTGACATGCCAGCAGTTGTGGACAAGAGGCCTGTGCAAGTGGAATATGTGAAAACAGGGGCCTATTCATAAAAATAGTATATTTATTTACTCGTTAAAGGCCTTTGCTCAGGATCTTTTTTAAAGTTCAGCTGGACATAAAATGCCTACTTCAAAAGGCAAAATGAAGACTTTACCAGATGTGCCCTGGCAAAGAAAAGGGTGTAGACACAGCAAGGAATTCAGAAGGGACAGACAGTCATATACGGACATAAGAAAAGAATCTCAAATAAAATGCTTGTGGCTGGGAGCTGGAGTTTTTGTGTTACCTGTAACGAGCCTCTGTGTTTGGGGCTCTGGGGCCTGGCCTATTCCTTTCTTTTTTCTGGCTGCAGCTTTTTTACTGGTGCTTTTTGTACCACAAGAGACTATCTGTGTAGTTTTACATGGACTCTGCTCACTCCAGCAACCAGAGGAGGGAAACGTCTTACAAGGAGAAACTTCTCTATAACTGAGAATTTGGATCTTATTTGAACCATGTGGCATACTTTAAAAAAAAAAAAAGAAAAATCAGGTTGCAAGGCCTGGAACGGGCAAGCGTTTGTGTTTGTATGTGTGCACATACACAATCGCACCGCGAACAGCCCGACAGCAGCTACTTGTGCGCCCAGCCTGGGCAGTGCTGAGCGTTTGCAGGTGCTGCCTCCCCGCAGCGCCGGCTGCTGAAAACACCCACCCCGCACCGCCAGGGTGTCTGCACGGCCTCGCGGGTGCTGCTCGAGCAGACAGTTTTATCTCCAGGTTAATTGGAAGCATATTAATTTCAGGCTGTTAACACATTTATAAAGATTAGATCAGGCCTTATCCAAGTGACTGTGGTTCAACCGAGGGCTCAGCCTCAGGAGGCTTTTGTGTCCCTGCATGTACCTCTCTGGTCCTCTGAGAGCTGTGCAGGGGAGATGCTGTCGAGTCCTCAGCAAGACGCTTTAGTGTCTCTCATGAAACATTAAAAAAAACCCCACCACCATACTATTGACTGGCATCTCCTGTCACTTACTGGACAAATGTAAACCGTGTTAAGAGTTGTCATAGAAGGTATATTAAGATTTCAAAGCCAAGTCTTCCACGGCCAGGGAAAATCAGAATTAGGATTTAAAAACCCTGCTAGACGTGTGTTTTTAAGGAGGTCCTCAAGGACCCCGAACCCAGGGTGTCCCGCTTTACTGAGCAGAGCTGCCGGCAGCTTCCCGTGCAGCTGCGTGTGCCCGGCCACAGACCACAGGGGAGCAGCCAGGCCTCCCGGCAGATACCCGCACACAAGAAACATGCAGCGTTTGGGGTGAATTCGTCTCATTTCACACGGGAACAGTGACAGAGGAGAGCACTCGCTGCCCTGACAACACCACTGCCCCTTCTCTTCCTGTGCGATCGCCAAGTACTGTCCAGTTTGTAAAATAACTGACGAGGGAATCTTACAGGTGATATACGTTCCTTGGACAATTCCAGTTCATCTCTAGAGCAGCTCAAGTTTTGTGCCGCGTGGGACACGGGGGTCTAGTGGAGGCCGCTCGTACACATAAGTCAGAAGCAGAGAGGTCTTGGTAGGAATGGCCTGTCGGTGGCTTTGGGGAGATTAGCCGGTTCAGGAGTGACTACACAAATAATTGCCAAAAAGTGGGAATGTGTATTAGAATGACCACTCTGGACATGCTGCTGCCTTGTATTTTTACCTTAGGCAAGAGGTACTGCCAGGTTCTGGCTTAACTAAACCTTTGCTCAGAGGTGGTTGTGTGCTTTTTGAACTACTGAGCCTCTTGGAACATGCAGGTGAATTAGCTTGTATGTCATAAGTATTATGAATTCTCCACAAAGCAACTTTTTATTGTATGTGTTTTCTCACACGTACAGAAGAATAATTGCTGTGCTCTGAAAGGATTTGTCTGAGCTGTGTGTTTCGCTGTGTTGAAGTTAACTCTGAAGACATTAACTTAGAATGACCTTGGTTTTTTTTTGTGACTCACCCCAAACGTTATTTTCCTATAGGTTTGTTCTGAATGATTAAGACAGGTTTGCTTGCATGTAAATGCTGTTCTACATATATATATATTACCTTAGCCAAGGAAATCTCCCACACTTTGCCTTATTTATGCATATTACGTGACATAGATTCAAAGTTAAATGTCATAGCCCTTATTTACGAGTTAAGATATTCATATAACCCAATTTAAAACCATCTCCTAATTTTCAGCGCTGCCTATCTCGTCCTTCAGCGTGGCTGTTACTTGTGTAACATGGAGCAAATGGAGTTGAGGGGGTCACAGCCCTCTTAGGTGCTTTAGTAAATCCCTCTTTGTGATATTCAGAGTTTTCCACCTGCTTCTCAGCTGTCTTGGTCAGCGCCATAGTAAAATTCCCTTCTACATCCAGGTAATGCCCACAATGGAAATTAAATATAATATTTCAGTGAGTGAGAGATGAGGGCTGTACATGAGAAGCCGGTTCCCCGCCTCTCCCTGATTTTCCAGCTAGCCACAGAGGCACGTTCAGGCAGCCTGGGAGGTGTTTCGGCAGGCACCGGGCTCCCCGGGTAGCCGGAGAACATGGTGCTCTGGCCGTGCGTCCTCCGGCCGGCCTGTCCCAGCGCGTCCCACACACGGGCGCCGGGGAGAGCTGCTGGAAACAGCTTCGTGTCCGCACCAGAATTCCCTCGCTCCCTTCTCGCTACTTGAAGGATATAAAGAGAACAGAGAGCAAAGCACGGGAGCTATTCTTCAGTCTCTGAAGCTGTTAAAAATATTCCTAATAAAGGTACATAGAAGCCTGTGTGAGCTTCAGGGGAGGCCTTCTTGTTTCTCATGCTAATTTTATATTGCACCTGAATCAAAGCCTGATTTTTCTCCTTGTTAAAACAAAGTTTAAATTCCATTCCTATTCATTCATTGAGCCCATTATTGAACAAGGAAGGTAGAGATTATTTCTTAGCCATTGTTAAGGTGCTGGTGTATTAGTAAAAGGTTAAGAAATGCAAGTTAGCTGAAAACTATATGGGTTTTTACTCCAAGTATATGAACCAAGTATATGGTTTTGTCACATTATTGCAGACTATATATATATCTCTTTATTTTCCAGTAAGAGCAAACTGCAGAAAGTGGAGTCCCTGAACCTGTACTATGCTACAAACATAATCATTTTTACAAAGAAAAAAAAATAATTATATCACAAATAAATGCATAAACTCATCCTGCCTAGGGGTGGCTTCCAAGATGTCAGACATTTTGTAAACCAGCAAATGGATCCAGACCATGCAAAATTGTGATGGTCCTGTCTTTTAATTTTTCCACTATAGGAGTGTCCAAAACCCTCTGAAATAAAGGATTACTATTTAGGGGTTCAGAAAGCCACATTTTTCACAGAACAGTTCATTCTGCCAGGTAACCCCAGCAGGCACACAAGCTGTTCCACAAAATGTGATGTCCCTAATCTTAGAAAGTAATTCTACGGTCTGAAACTAAAAGTTTATTTGTCTTTAGTAGTGTTCACAGTGCTGCTGTGGCCCAGAGTTTAGATCAGTGATTTAATTGCCTACATCTAATTTATGATACTGTAAGCAAGTGAGACCCAGTTTGGTTTAGTGTTTAGCAAATTCTCTTCACCTTTTTTGCCACTAAATCACTGTGCGAGTGTGAGCAAACCACTCAGCTCTTCCTCTCCTTCCCCTTATTCAAATTTACCCAGTTGATCACTTGCGATATGACTGTAAGGGAGTGAAGATTAGCTCGTGAATATGTACAGAAAATTCTGGAAGCCCTGCTGAACTGAGGTCACAGCGTGAATTCCGAGTGTGGAGACAAGATTTGAGTATTATTGCAAGTTTTATGGATGAAAATAGTACAGGATGATCCCCATGATTTTCTAGCCAGAAAAACTAGAAATAAATGAATACGGTCCCCAGCAGAAATCTCTGTCAGGCTGATCTCAGTGCAGCATTGACTTGCCAGGTGTGAGACAGGTCCTTCAGGCTCAGTCTTCTGGGCTTCTTTTAGTTGCAAAATGTGCTAGGCCAAGAACTAGGGAAATAGAAAAAGATTACTTTAAACGTCACCATGTTTGAAATCGCAGTAAGTACTTATTTCTACATAAAAAATATATTTAACGTCACCATCTGTGTTTCACTTGGTTCACGTATTTGGGTTATTCTCTAAAGTTGTGGGGGAAAAATAATAAATGGAAATTCAGATTCTTAACTAATCACCAGCTATCGGGAACTAGGCCTTTTCTGAAAAACACAAATATGCGGCAAGGCAGGAGGAACAGTCAGTAATTTGGGCATCCTGCTTTTAGGGTAATTAGCGTCAAATTTTTTTGCATTGTTTTAGAGGTATTGAGGAACTATTTTGTCGACTGATGCCGGGATCACCTACAGGGGTTCCACATCTCTGTGCTTCAGGCATCTCAACAGAGGCAGCCAAAAACTGGGTCAGGGCCATGTGCCAAAATTTTAGTGGTGAGCCTCCAAAATTAAAGACACTTGGGGAATGCATGTTGGGGAATAATATGAGAATGCTGGAGGAAAAAGAAAAAAAAATAGAAGAGAGTATTTAATTTGTACCCAATATTGATATTTCAAAATTTGGTACTGTCGATTTAGAATAAACCAGGCTGTTTGTTTTAAACCCCTGTGAAAGCCAAGCCAGTTGCCTCGGAGCCTCAGACACTGTCTGAACCCATAGGTTCCTACCTTGCCACAAGGCAATCTGCACGGCTGGCTGCTTCGCATCCGCAGGCACGGAAAGTTTTTGGATGCCGGCTTTCGAGGAGTCTCCCCACTGGGTTGTACTGGAACCTGGAATATGAGAGTGTGGGTTGGCAAGAACCCGCGCGTCTGGGAGCTGCTGAGCAGCCCCGGAGGCTTCCCAAATTCGGGCTTGCCCTCATCCCGTTCGATAGGGTGGAGAAAATTGGGAAGCACATCTCAGCTAGAAACCTCAGAATCTGGGAGCTGGGTCCCCTGGAACTTTTACCCCTTTGTTCCTGGGCAGCTGTTGCAAAGATCTGTGAAGCAGCTGGGGCTCAGAAATGTGAGAGCCTCAGTGGAGGCACCTGGCGACTCTGCAGGAGGTCCCCAGCCCCCTTGCTGCTTGCCAAGCTGCCACATGTGCTGCTCGGCACCATTTTGGGGTGGTTTATCAGAGAACTGGAGCCCTGGGGAGCTCTCATTTGTATTCATGTGTTTTTTGGGGTCTGGGCTCGCCTTCAGTATGGAAGGGGCAGTGGTAGCGACTGGGGAGTGTGACAGTCTGTCCAGTGATGGAAAGTGAGAAACTGGAAATGTACCTGGATGCCACTGAGTCAGCCAAACGCAAAGCATCTCTACAAAACACCTAGATCTGAGCAAACTGCCGTCCTCTGACAAAAATATTCCGTCTGAGAATTTCTGACCAGGTCTGGCAGTAAACATCTCCAGAGTGTTATTTGTGCCTGATACAGGGCAAAAATTATTCGGGTACCTGGTGCTCAGAGTGGAAAGATGAGGGAATGGAATAGTAAATTAAAGGAGTTGAAACAAAAAACTGCTGATAGCCTGAGCACGACTGACCAAGCTGTGTCCGGCTATCTCTGTGTGGAAACACCTTCCCACGGAGAAAACGTCTGCGGTGAGGGCTGCAGCCATCCCTCCATCCATCCCTCCCCCCCTGCCTGCAGACCCTCGGGCCCTTCCCCTCACCGAGGGGGATTTTGTCGCTTGTGTTTGTTTTTGCTGACTCCCCTCGATGGGATCTCTTCAGGGCACTGCTCTTTCTCTCGCTTCTGGGCTTTTACAGCCCTGTGAGCCCGCGGCCCTGTGCAGGACGAACCCGCACCGCGGGCCTCCCCGCCTCGGCGGGTGTGGGGAGGCCGAGGGGCCGCGGCTGGGCGGGCACAGCCCCCGCGGGTCCCCCGGCGCGGGCCGGACGCTGCTTCCCGCCCTGCGCTCGGAGGGGCTCGCGGCGGGGAGGCCGCTGAGGGGACCG
>VWYH01005265.1:287882-316212 GCA_013399365.1 Pampusana beccarii | reverse complement strand
GGGAGGGGCAGCCCCGGCCCGCCCGGAGCGCGGGGGCTGCCGCCGGCGGGCAGAGCGTGTGGGGGGGGAGCGGAGTTCCCGGCGGGCCGGCCGCCTCCCCGCCCTCCCTCGGCGGCGGGAGTGAGCGTGTTTGGGAGGGAAGGAGGGGGTGGAAGCCGGGCCGGGGCGGCCGGCAGGCAATTTGCATGAGAGACAGACTGGGAATGAGCTGGAGTGGGCGCCTCTCCGCGCACACAGAGCGGGGCAGCAGGGGGAGGAGGGAGCTGCCGCCGCCGCCGGGGAGAGGCGGCGAACTCCGGGCAAAGTTTGGTGCCGCGGGCCCGAGGCGCTGAGGCACCGGCGGGGAGAACGAGCGGAGCGGAGCGGCGCCGGGCCAGGCCGAGCCACCGCCGCCCGGGCCGGGCTTTGTACTGCCCGCGGCGGGGCCTCCGCGGAGCGGAGCGGGGGCCGAGCGCGGAGCCAGCGGCGGGGCGCTGCCGGCCCTTCGCCGGGAGAGCCAGCATGTCCTCCATCCTGCCTTTCACTCCTCCCATCGTCAAACGGCTCCTGGGCTGGAAGAAAGGGGAGCAGAACGGGCAGGAGGAGAAATGGTGCGAGAAGGCGGTGAAGAGCCTGGTGAAGAAGCTGAAGAAGACGGGGCAGCTGGACGAGCTGGAGAAGGCGATCACCACGCAGAACATCAACACCAAGTGCATCACCATCCCCAGGTAGGGGGGGAGCACACAAAACAGGGGGTGCCCCCGCGGGAGGGGCCCGGGGCCGCTCGGGGGCCCCTCGGTAGCAGGTTTGTCCCCAGGGACTCGGCACATGCTCCGGCACAGCCGGGCAGAGGGGGTTGGTTTTGCTTTGCAGCCTCGCTGCGCTTCGGTGCGGTGTTCAGTCCTCCCCTGCGTGCTCTATCCTGGCTATATATAGTTTAAAAAAAAGATAAAACAAACCAAACTGGCTACAGAATTGGGATACTGTCTAGTAACAACAGAGGAAGAAAGTAAGAGGGGATTGTAGGGGAGAAAATATGTCTGCAGCTGAGATTAAAAAAAAAAAAAGTTGGGATCGTTCTGGATTACGGTTATACTTATTGTGGATACTTATTGTCAAAAGTTTCAGCGTGTCCTCTAGTGCTGTTACATTAAGATTTTATTTTGATTGATGTATCAGGAAAGTGGTTTTCTTTGAGTTGCTTGGTTTCTTCCATACTAGCTGGGCAGAATGGAGAGGTGATTTAGAGCCCTGCTGTGCGTGTGTTTTCAAATTACTTTTTATATCGGGAATGCAAATGGCCCCAGCTGAAGGGGATTGTTTGGAGGGAAAAAAAGCATGTGAGGGTGAATACAACTTTTTTTTTTTTTCCATTTTTTAATTAACGTAGATTTTATTTTTAGCCTCAGTTCCAAGATTAATCCGTTAGACCGTTAAATCATAAAGGACATATATATAAGTATCCCATCTATGAAAAATTTTCCAAGTAACTTTCAAACAGCTGGCCAGAAGCACTTTTTTGTTGCTGAAGATTTGTTGATTTCTGTGAGCTCAGCCAGATGACTGCTGATTCTGTTACTGATTGTTGGTTGAGAGTACTTTTTTTTTCTTTAAACAAAGGCCAAAGTTCATCCCAAATATTTGAATGCTGCATAATTGCATGCTTCTGCGTGAGAAGATATCTGTGTGTGTGTATTCATGCTTCTCTCTCCCACAAACAAATGTATGCTTTCTCAGTTGTCAGAATGATTTAATGTGCAGTAGCTAATACAAAGCAGCATCTGTTGCATGAAAAAGCAAAGCAAGTAGCTTAGAAATGTGAATATTTGGAACTCTTAAAATTTTCTTCCAATGACTATAGTGGGGGTTTTTTTCAAGGAAAAATAAAGTCTCCTTATGTTTTTGGTGGTGAATGACTGTGGCTAAGATTTTGGCCAGTAATGCAAGTAGACATTTCAGCCTTTGTTAGAGTTACTGCCTTGGTGGGGTTGAAGCAGAAATCAAAACCTGTAGAGCCACCACCTGATGCAAATGCCTTAAAACCTGTATTTTTAAATTCTTGGTAAGCAGTGTGCTTTCCACATAGATAATACCCTATTTAAACCACTTTCCTGAAATACTTAGCTTTTCAAAAGAAGAAAATGGCTTGAGCAGCCCTGCTGATGTGACCTGGGAATTGTGTCCAGCTAATGCTGACCTGTTAGGGAGCAGAGCCTGAAGCCTCTTGGTGCTTCTTTTGCTAGTAACAAGGTGGTTTAGATAAAGGAGGAAGGTTTTGATATTTTATTGTTCAAAGGCTGGGTGCTTTAATTTAGAAAAATAATTGTAAAGGTTGAAAACAAGTTACAACACAAGCAGATGTCACAAGTCATAAATATTATCGTCTCCAGAGATTGTCCTGGCTGTTCCTACTGTGCAGAAGTGAATGGCTGTTCCTTCTGGACCTTGCTCTTTTTAGGGAAATCTATGCAGACATTAAAACATTTCATGGTCACTTATGACACGGAGCCTATATCCTGCAGATCTTAAGCCTTGGTGTGGAGGAAGCGTCAGCATATTTTGATGGTAGCTCCTTATGGCTCTGCAACCGTTTGTAAACACAACACTTCATCTGTACTTTTATTGCTTAGTATGTGTACTGCAGATCCGGATGAGCCTGGGCAGGTTAGTCTGTGCTGGACCCTCTGGAGCAGCATAGAAGAGGTCGATACCTGTTTATCAGGCTGGGGAATGGCGTGGAAATGTGGAGCAGCTTGTGTAGAAGTCTGTGGCAGAGCTGGAACTATCGCCAGGCCTTGTGACTTTAGGAGATCTGTCTTCTCCTCTGGACTGTGCTGTTTGTCCGGATTTATCTGTGAATCTGATTGTGGTATAAATCGAAATTAGTGTTGGAAAGACAATTTTAATATGGTTTTAGTTTGTTTTGTATTGGGTTTTTTTTGTTTGTTTTTAATATTTCTATATGTGTCCTTTTACTATTTAGTCAAATAAGTATGTTGAGGGGGAAGAAGGGGGAAAAACTGTCATTAAGGATTAGATCATCTTGTGCATTGTCTGTAAGGCATCAGTAGACTGAATTGCAGTGGAGTTATGCCAGTGATGACTCTGGCCCAGCAGGAGTAGGGCAAGTCCAAAATTAGCTATTGTATCCATGAGGCGAAGCAGGTTTCAGACAAAAAAGTGCTCGAGCTTTGCAGGAACATTGGTCATGGGAATAATGACTGCCCAGCAAATTCCTGTAGTGATCAGGTGGGATTGCTTTAAAGAAGAAGAAAAAAAAAAGTTGTAGGGCTAAGGAATTGGTTTACTGATTTGTTCCTGCTGTCGTTTCTATCTATGTGAAACTGGAAATACACATACTACATTCTATCTCCCCATGGATTATAAAACAATGAATAGTTTATTTGTTTATGTATTTGTTCAATATGTGTTACTTTTCCAAGTGCTGCATTTGTAAGGTGATGTGACAGACACCTCAGGCCTCAGGTCTTCTCTTGGCAGGACCTATGGGCACAGCAGAAGGCAGGGGAGACCTTCAGGGATTCCAGGGTAATGCTCTGCTGGCAGGATTTTTCTTTCTTGTTTTTTTTCTTTTTTTTCGCTGGAGCAAGAAGTAATTTCCACCTGGAAAACCTCCCAGTCTCAGACCATCTGATTGTTTCTTGGGTGCTTGACAGATTGGCATCTTTAGACCTCTCTCATCTTCCTCACTGCTGCCAAAGCCCATCCTTCTTCAGGAGGGAGCTGCCGTCAAACCTCCGTGCTAAACTGATGGGTTCTGGTGTTAAGACCTGACCTAGTGAGTTGTACCAAGCTGGGTCTGTGTAGCAGTAAGGCAATTTTTCATACTGTATTGGGTGATGAAGTTGAAAACACACATTCTTTTGCCCATTTAAATACATCTATTGTATTGACTTTGAAAGCCCGGCTTTTGGGATGGGCATTCTAATAACTTTTTGTCCAATTTTGAGGCCGGTGTGCCGTTAGCACACACCCCAGCGTGGCCAGGTGTTGGAGTTTGCAGCCTCTCTGCTTTGCTCCGTGACCAGGCTGAGGTCTACTCCGGCTGCTATCAGATCTTTCTGTATTTTTGATGGCTCTATTTGCCTCAGAGGCCAAAGATTACAGTAAGCATGGAATCTGATGAAGCAAAGTCTACAGCTGACATTACTACATACCTGCAGAACACCGTGGACTTCAGCCCTGGGAGAAGAGCAGTGAATTTCTAATACTATTTCTGACCTAAAGAGAGGCCGTGCTGTGCACCTGATAAACCATCGGCGTTGTGCCCTGGAAATAAAGCGTGTTAGGCTGAACCATGATGAGTGTTTAACTTTTAACCTACATCGAAGTCTGAACTGGAGAAGCCAGGAACCTGTGATGAGCTCTTACTAATGTCTAAAAGCTGCACAGTATATATAGTCTTGCTTATGTCTTGATATGGGGCAAGATAGTAAATGCTTTGTTTCTAGCTCTTCAGTGGTGCCACACATATTAAGACATAAATCTCATGGCATTTTGTAATATATTTTCATATGCATATTTTTCTTTTGAACATATTACTGTATTTGGGGTTTTTTTTGTATCACCAGTGGTTTTAGGGGAGCCAGGATTCTTGTATGTAAGGAACGCCTTCTTTTAAGTGGTATTGTTTTTAATTTAGAAAATAATTTTGAAGAGAAGTGGGTGTTATTGCTTGTGGAACTCATCTGATAAGACTAGAATGTACCAACTGAAATGGAAACATGGCACATCTGCTTTTCAAAAGCAGCTGAACAAGGTGTTCCTTAAATGATTTACATTTTGGTGAGGAAGACCAGGGATAATACCCAAGCGATCTTAGGAACATCTCGGGTGTGAGCATACCTTGTGTTGTGTTGGTAGCTGACTGCACAGTATTTACAAGAATCGAGCGTGTTCTTAGGATTGCCTCAATAGCAGGAAAAATGAGAACTGTAAATCTAGTTAGTGGCAGAGTCTGCGAGACTGCGCAGTGTGTTCTTCTGAGGCTGGTGCCCGTTTGGCGTCAGTGATAAGCGAAGGGCCGGTCACAGTTTTGTGTGTCCATGTGCAAGTTTGTATCGTTTTTTTAAAGGCAATTTTAAACTACCCCGTTTTCAATTTGGCCTGTCCCCGTGTGTGAGAAGCTTTAATATTTCATAGACTTGTTTAAGAGCATTTGCACTTCAGATCAGGTTAGTGATGGTCAGATGCAGATGATTCTAGTGCAGTCCCTGTGTGCAAACACAGTCTTGCTGCCCCAGTTACCTGGTGTCGGTAATTTTACTGCCCCAAACCGCTGTGTGCCAGCTTGTGCACTGCCCTGGCTTCCCGGGCAGGTTTTTACAGCCCTGTCCTGACCTTCGTGCTGCTCTCAGAGCACTCGTGAGCAGGTTTCGCGGGGGCGCTGAGAGTGGCAGGGAAGGCTCTGCTTCACAAGTCTGTTTGTGACCGCTGTTCATGCGGGTTTGCAGATCAGGTCCAGAAGTGAAAATGCAGTCAGTGTGCCCAGGATCACAGCCAGGTGTGCTTTCTGCCTGCAGCCCTGCTTGCCCATCACTGCCTTTGGCATCTTCTTCCTCATCGTCTCCCCAAAGGTCAAACCACTCTCTGGGCACCCTCTGCTCCCCACCCTGGTGTTGGAGTTACAGCCTGGCTAACAGAGCTGTAGGTGGCTTCTAGGCCACACTAAGCCATTTTAAAATAAACAGAACGCTACTGTTAAGCTAAAGCACATCAGACCCAGCCCTTGGTAAGATGTCTTCTCAAATTTGTAATTTTTATGTCAGCAGCCAGTACAATGCAAAACCTTTGGCCAATGTATGTTTATTTGTATTTTTTTTTTCCCTGAGATGTCCCAGCTGACATTTTGCATTAAAACTGGTGGTAAAACTCCTCTTGACTTGAAAGACAACACAGCAATGTTTATATAGAACATCAGTGGGCTAAGGGGAAAAAATGTGGTTTACCGTTTGTTGAGATGTTTACAAATGTTCGTATCTCTGCCTCTTCTCCCCTTTCTGAAGAGACTAAAATATTTAAAATAGCCTCTGAAAGGACTCATAAGATTCTCATTATATTGTGTAGTAAGTGTTGAATCTTTGTGAAATAAAATATTTTAAATGGTTGCTTAACTTTCATAGTATTAGGAAAAGACCCTGAACATTGCAGTCATTTAAATATAATGAGAAATAAATGCAAAAAATGTATGAAATCGAGAAATACACACTGTATGGGATTATCACATCAGGGATCCAATTAAAATGAGTTCATCTAATAAATATTGGTTTAATAATGTAAACTTGTGATTGCTATATTATTGCAACAAAAATAAAATTAACAAGATTTAATGGACTGAACAGCCATTAATTTTCACTTGTTAATTTATTAGGAGCTTCTAATGCTGTTAGATGCACAATAATGCCATTATCCTGCATGAACTACTTTATAAAATAAATAGGGCCAAACGGTGCTTGAATTAAATTGAAATCAGATTTTATTCCCAAATTATCTTTTTCTGGTTTTGTTTTTTTATTATTTGTATCATTTTTTCCTAGCTTTCCTCTATTGAGTGCAATTAAATTTTCAGGGATGGGATGCAGCACTCTCTTCCAGTAAGGCTTATGAATAGTCCTAATTAACTTTTGTCCTTCTGTGCCTTGATGTGCTGTGTAAAAAGCTTTTTCCAGTCCAAAGCTGCTTGTGTTGATTGGCAGTGGAGAGAGCAAGGGGAATAAAGGCAGGGCAGAGGTTCTTGTCCAGACACTCCAGTTCCGCGGGACTGGCTCCACCGAGCTCAGCAAATGGTTGCTAATTACACTTTGGTACATGCGACTTCAGTCCAAACATAAAGAGAAGACAGTTGGTAATAATCAAACTCTTGTACTTGTCACTGGTAGCACAACTTTCTGTGCAACTGAGGAGACAATAATATGTCAGTTGTTGGGGTTAGTACTGCTTTTAAAGATGTTTTGAAGCCTTTTAGACCTGATCCTCATTTGCCATCACTGTCAGAACAGTGGGACTTGCCCTTAGGCGAGCGGGAAAATTTGATTGCTGCTGGTTCTGTGGCTCTGTAGAAAAAGTGTAAAAAGCCAGAGCTCGCTCTTTCTTTCTTTCTGTATTAAAGGCTTGATCCTTCAGAAGCGTAGGGCACAAATGTGAGCAGGGATAAACTACTTGTGCATAGTAAGAGGAGCCCTATTGGGGAAAAAAAAAAAAAAAAAAAAAAAGGGGGGAGAAAAGTAACCTTGATCTTCAGAAGAACCCAGCCAGGTAAGAAATAATAAAGCCTTATTTTCTAGAAGGTCACTCAGGAACTGCGTGAGCTCCTGAGCAGGAAATCTTCCTTGTCAACTAAGAAGCCCATTAAACCTGAGCTGCTGTGGCTGCACTGTTTTGAGTATCCACATGAGCTCATTCAGTGGCAGGGTAGGTTTCTCTGTCCCGCGGGGCTGTGTGTGGTGCTGTTCCACGTGAGCAGGCCGGGAAGCCTGTGGGATCGTGTGTCCCGCCGGGTGCTCCAAGTGTTGAACCGTCGTTCTTTCTCCGCAGGGAGAATCTCCACGCAGACAGAGTTGACTCAGCACGAGCAGCGGTTGCCGGTACCGGCCTTGCTTACAAGGGGAGCGCGTTTCCGAAGTAGCAGGTGTCAGTGAGTGGGAGCAGCGCTGGGGAAAGGACACTGGGTAGCACGGGGAGAAAATGTTCCATGTGAGCTTGGTTCTTCAGCCTGCTTGGATTCAGAATTGTACTGTTCCACGGGGAGTCAGTTTGATTGCATTTCTGGGGTATTAGGATCCGCTGTTGATGTGGAAGATGTGATGAAATTATAAATCTCATTGGTGAGCCTCATGAAAGAACACGCTTAAAAATCCAGCAAAACCTACCTGTCGGAAATGTAACCTGTGTAAGTCTAGGAAAGGTGAATAGGTGATCTTCATAAATTTTATTTGTCACTAGAAATACCTTTACAACCCGCTTGCTCTTCAGCACTGAGGTTGTGAGGGCAAAGAAGCTGCACGTTTTGGGTGTTTGTGTGTCCAACCTTGTCCTCGGGCACCTGCGCACTCAGCGCAGATGGGGCCGTGCCTGACCCCGTGGACAGAGCGTCTGCTTTTCCATCTCTGGAGGAACAGACAGCAGGTTGTGAGGAGTGAGGCCTGTGAATCCTGGAGGGAAGATGGCAGGGACGAGGTGTCTGTCTGTCTGTCTGTCTGTCTGGGGCCCTGGCGTCCTCCAGGCTTCAGAGTCCTCGGGAAAGAACATCTCAGGGTCAGGGTATCAGGTGGGCCGTACTTAACTCACTTCATAATTTGTAGTTATCTAATCTGAAATTTTCATTACAATTCTGCTTACAAATTTTATCAGAGGGAAGGCTAGAGATCATCTTTGAATGGGTGATGATCATTAACCATAACGCGATCCTTTTAAAAAAGGAAGTCAAACCAGAAATTCGCTCCTTTGTGGTGAGGTGGCAGCCAGCAGTGGTTGAATGATGGATGCTGATACTGACTTTCCTTTTTCACAGTAAAAGAGGAAAAACTGTGTTCTTCCTGTTTGAGTTGCTTGAACATGAAAAGAGAAATTCACTTACTCTTCACAGATGTAGGACAGTTAAAGTTCACAAAAACACTGGACTTAGTAGAAGACATCTGTGGAACATGAGAATGCCTCTTTGTTTTTATGCTTAATGTGCAACTGTTGTTTCTTTATCTACTTAACGGCTAGAGAACACTTTTTCCCCTGAATTTCCTTTCCCTCCATAACTGGATTTTAAGCGTTGCTGTGTGGGAACACAAAGACCCAACTACAAGCACCTTTAATTTTGTTGTGCTCGGAAAGACCAGATGTGGTTTTTTCGCAGGGATACAAAGTCCGTGGTTTCCATACATGTGGAACTGTACAGAAAGGTCCTTTTCTTCTTACTGTTTGTTGAACAAATTGTTGTTCCCCTTGAGTCAGATGCATAGCCAATTTGTAGCACACGTGTAACAGTATCCAAAAAATTATATCAGTGTTTAAAAAGCACTCTGCCTAAAAGAAAGGCTAACAAGCAGCTGGAGTCTGAGCCGTTTCCCACTCTTTTGCATTTGTGTAATTACATGGATTTCAGTAAATTTACTTCTGATTTACATCCAAGTGAAAGGAGAGTCAGGCTGGCACAAGAAAGCAGTGAGCTGAAAATGGAGGATAGAGGTGTCTGTAGGTTCAGTATTACCCATTTTTCTCTTTTAAATTCAGGGGTTTGGGGCTTCTGTGGGTTTTTCTTTGCAAGACTTGGAGCCTGTGAGACCTGAGGGCTCCAGTCCCACCAAGACTGGACTTGTCAACCCTGGGCTGGAAGTGTGGCAGGAAGCCAGGCAGGATTTAGCTGCAAGTTTGTTGAAAACGATACTTCTCTGCAAATCTTTTCATTTTTGGAGGAGTTCTTCCCGTTTCATTGAGGGTTTCCTGATGGGCCCTAGTGTGGCTTGGCAGAGCCCTCCACGTTTTGTAGCTGAGATACCACCGGCAGTGGGCTGGCGTTGGCAGAGCCTCATCCTCTGCCTGTGCAGAAGACGGCATTTGGCTGTTCTCGCTGTGTTTCTTTTTTCCTTTCTCTCCCTTTAAAAAAACCCCAAAAAAACAAAAAACCAAACTGTTTTTAACCAGCTTGCATACCAATAGTGAAGCCCTTATAATGTGCTTCCCCCGAGCCCCCTTCCCACACCTCCAGCGCTACAAACGCGGGCAGGAGTTGGGTTTCCCCTTGCGTGGCCTGGATAAAGCCCAGACAAGCACAAGGCCTGCTAATAACGTTTGTCCTCTCTTGCATTTATCCCCCCACGGTGAGCAGCTGGTTGGAGGCAAGGGCTGGAATAGTTATTGATGTTGACCTGGAACCTTCAAGCGAAACTCCAGTGAACTCTGGAGACCCCAGATTAATTACTTTGTAAGAATTTCATGGGCAAAAGTTGCATATGGTTTGGCTATTCTTTCTCCGTGTCTGCTCCTTGGGCCTAAATTTACCTAACTTACTGAACGTAAGTTTCACCATAAGTCAAAGTTATCTTATTGGCCTCTTTAAAGTTACTGTTTTCTGTTCAAAATTTTGTGGGGTTTTTTGTCAGTTTTTTTTTTTTTTTTTAGCAGACAGTGGAGTTTTTGCAGGTTATGATTAGCCTGTTTCCTTGAAAATAAGACCTACCCCAAAAATAGACCCTAGCATGATTTTTTCAGGATTTTTGAGGATGCTCAAAATATAAGCCCTACTCCAAAAATAAGCCCTAGTTACAGTGCATTAACAATTCAATTTAAATAGTGTCCAGGCAGCTATATGTGTAAAAAAGTAATAAATTTTGGAGCAAAAAATAATATAAAACCCTGTTTCATTTTTGAGGAAACAGGGTATTAAAATGATGGAAAGTAGAAACAAGCTGGTTTGAAACTACTATATTAGAAACAACCTTTACAAAATAACTGAATGTAGGGTTTTTTTTCAAGTAGATAGTCACTGTGTGATTATCAAAGCCAATACTACTCTGTAGCTGATTTCTGCCACCAGTAAAGGTCTCCTGGCAGCCTGCAAATTGTATTGAGCCTTGCTCTGAATTAGATGCCGTAAGTAACTTGTGTGTAGGTTGACAGTTGATCGCTGAAGCTTTTCCCCAAATCTGGTTTTGCTTGTTTGGTAGAACTATAGGCTGAAAGTTCATGTATAGAATTGCAGTTGCATATTTGTTTTTCCCAGTCATAACTGAATTAAGCTGTGGATTACTGCATAATGAGTGTACACTGCGGTTAGGGAAGACTGAAAACATCAGGGTTTGTTCCATACCACTATGTAACGTTGAGCAAAACGTTTAACCTAATTGTCCCCTCCTCTGAACTACCTGGCAATGCAGGACTTGCCTTACGAGGGTGTCAGAGCGTTTAATAATAGTAATGGAAAGCTCTTAAAATCTTGAGAGGTTGGCTCTGCAGAACCCAATACCTCGGTGCTTGGAAAAGCTTTCTGTTGCTCTTCAGCATCTCGTTTGTACCAAGAAAGCGGTTTTAATGTTTGTTGGAAACTTTCTTTGAAAATCTGTAGCTGCTACATCAGTGAGAATATTAGAATTCCACAGATGTTTAGTGGTAAACCTTAGCTGGGTTTGCATCACATTTATCTGTTCATCTCTGTGCCGGTGCCTCCTGTGCACAGAGTGTTTTGACTGGTTGATACACATCGTCCCACAGTGGTCTGGGACCGAGCTCCAGTTCGGATTCTGTCAGCACAAGTCCAGGGGAAACACTACGCATGTAGCCTCATGTTTGCATTTAAGTAATATTGTATAACCATATATGAATGTAATGCCATCCAAATAACAGAATGTTAAATGAAATAAATGCGCGTCTGTCAAGCGAGTGTGGACTTTCAGAACCATGACTCACAGCAACGTGAGGTGCAAAAACTAAACAGTTCTCTGCCTGTAGCTGTGTCTTTTACTGAGCGTTTTGGCAGCTGCTGAGGGTGCTGGGCAGTCACTTCTATTTGCTTTGAAACTCCTTTGCGTCTGAAGACTTCTGGTGAATTGTTCCAAAAGAGATGACTGAAAACTAATAGCTGGCCATCTGGCTGGAAACAACATTATTAATTAAGCTTTTTCTTTTAAATCATTTACAAGTTTGAAGTAAATGCTCTTTTCAAAGGTATCGAAGCAAGTTGAATTTGAATTCTTGCTGTGGGCGACAGTCAGGATTGAGAAGTAACACTTGAGATCGTGGTTACTTAGATTTCCTAAGAGCAAAATAACAGCCGGATTAGTCCTTGTGTGTTTTAAATCGTTACTTTCTTTGGAGGACAACAATGAAGCTCCAATGCGGTCAGCTACTCCCATTTAAGATAGTGTTTACTATACAATATTAATTGAGTCCTTTTAAGGATCTTTTCATCGTGGCTGTTCCACAACCTGTTGAAGGGAAGTGCGCTACTGCCAGGGCAGCATGTGGGACCTCTCCGTTTGTCTTTCATGTCAGTAAGTCATAACATTCATGATGAAGCACTGATAACTATGTTCATAAAACTAATATTTAATTAAAACCAGGAAGAGGCCTCTAGCATATTGGAATGGCAGTCCGGTAGGAGGGTTGGGGCTGAAGGGACCTTCCCAGCTCCCCCAGTGCAGGACATCTTCACCAGCTCAGGTTGCTCAGAGCCCGTCCAACCCAGCTTGCAATGGTGGGGCATTCACAGCTTCTCTGGGCAACCTCCACACGAAGCGAGTGTGGAGTGCTGATACACCACCTCCGTGGAGACTCCGGAGATGGGACTTCATGGTCCGCGCATGTTTTCCAGACATAGGATGAGTACAGCTCCTTGTTGTCTTGATTTTCAGGGTCTTAAGAGTACCTTCTAATTCTTACTGGGATGTGTGAGGGCCAGAAGAACAAGCTTTAGTTCAAACCTGTCTGTAAATACTGTGGTTCCTGATGATGGCACTTGCAGGTGTGCTTTTAGGATATTGGAATAATTAGGTATTAATACATGGAATGGTGAACAGTCCTGAAGGGAGAACCCTTCAAAATTGTTCTGTGTTGAAAGAATAGTTTCATGTAAACATGCCCTCGGTTTCCTCCCTTCAGTTCTGCGTGTTTTGCTGAGTGCCCGTGCTGTAAACCATCGGTGTGCCGGACAAAATGAACCCAGAAAAGCAAGGGGAGGCCTTAGAAATGATGGCTTGAAATTGAGTTTTGTTAGTCAGTGCTTTGCATGCCAGGCTCTACTGGTTTGAAAACCCTGTTGCGATAGCTGCTCTAAACAGGAATAAAAATAGACATTTGAGTGTTCTGATTTTAGAAAAAAAGAGGCATTTATTGGATTATGATTGGCTGATGACTTTAAAGCTGGAGACAGTTTTCTATTACAGAGCTTCTCACTCTGCTTATTCTCTCAGTTCCTGTTCTCTCCCTTCTCTTTTTTTTTTCCCTCTCTCTTTTCTTGCTTTCTATTTTTAGGATGGCATTTCAGAGCCTCTGCTCTACTGGCAGGGCAGCAATTCCAGAAGGAAAGGAAACAGGAAAGGTGGGAGGTAGAGCTAATGAGCACTAATAGTCTGTTATTAATTTGGCTTTTGAGTGCTTGTGTTCGAAGTTTATGTCTTTCCAGTTTGTCTGATAGTCGATGAAAGATCTGCTTGCACTCGAAGCCATTGATTACACGCGTTTTGACAGACTCCGTGCGCTTCAGTGGAAGAGAAGTAGGAAGGTTAGGACTGGAGACAGGCCACTGGAACTTTTAGGGCCATTCTTTATGTATTTATGTTTGTGAGGGCTTTTTTGTTTGGTGGGGTTTTGCTGATGTTTTTTGTTTTGGTTTGGGTTTGTGGTGTTGTTTTCATTTTTATTTTTTCTAATATATGTATATAAATTTAGAAAAAAATGTGTCCAGTAGAATTAGCTTCAAGTAGAAATGAGTATCTTAATTAACCATTCGATGGAGGAAAAAAAAAATAAAGTATTGCAACTTCATTGAAAAAAGGTTAATGGTCTGTTAACATTTGAGCCAAATATGAATAGCCCTGGTTTAGTATGGACATGTGCCTACATAAATGAGATCACGGGATGATGGTTTTCCAGTCCTGAGTTGCCTCAAGGATGGAAAAGTGGGGAGAGGGAATTCGCAGGGCTGGAGTGGCTGGTGTGGATGCATTGGAATTCCTCCATCCCTCCTGGTGAAGTGGCCGAGATGCTCTCTGGCCCTGCTCGGACTGTTCTGGGTGTGCTTTTCCTTGTTTGTTTAGGGGCTGGGGTGGTTTTTTTTGTCGTTTAAATATTATTTTTCTTCCTTGTGCTGTGTGCGAAAACCTTAGACAACAGGGAAAGATGGTTGCTTGGAGGGCAAGGAAATGAACACAAATATTCTTTGTTATGAAAGCAAAAGGCATTACTTAGTGTGACAAACAATCCGGGCATAGGCGTTCTTGTTTTTGAAGCCACGCTGGGATTTGGTTTTTGTTATTAGTTCAGCAAGTCACAGATTTTTTTCATCTATGTGACTTCAGGGCTGTCAGTTTTGCTTGTGCAGAGCAACTCACCCTACATCTCTGTGAGAGAGTAACTGGGAAGTGTAAATGGCTGTCACGCTTTTGCTTTAGGATCACATCTTGATTTTACAAATGGTATTGTGTTTCCTCCTTGATCTTGGTTTGCAGTCACTGTGCTGCTTGGAGCTCTGAAGGATATTTTTCTAGGTTCGTGTGAGGGTTGAGTGTTGTCAAAAGCTGGCTGAAAGTTGGTGCCGTGTAACTGCATACGGAATGTATTGCTATAAATTAAGTCACCGAGGAATTATTTTTAGAAGTCAAGGCTTGTTTCAAAACACAGGCCATAACTTTTCTAACAGTGATTCAGTAACTTATTCCTGTTGGTTAAAAATTGCACCTCATGTTGAGTTGGATCCAATGCTAGCTTGCAGGACTTTTTATTCATTTATTTATTTTTAGTTTTAGGGTTTTTTTAGTTCTTATTTTTTTACAGCAAGCGAGGTTGTTACTCAAAGGTACGCAGGAGACAGACGTGTGTCTTGCTTCACAAAAGCTGGTGTGCGTAGTTTGTTTTGTAGCTATGCAGGAGCCGTGGGCGATCCTCTGGGAGTGCAGGGCACAGGCTCCCCGGATAACCTTTCTCCGCTTTTGTGTTCTGCTGTTATCTCTTGGCACAAAAGACGGGAGGAGGAGCAAGCAAGTCAAGTGCTTAAATGTTGCGTATGTTTGTACCTACTGCCATGGTTTTCAGGGGCTGAACGAGCGCTGTGTGGTGTCGACACGGATGAAACCGCTCACGCGATCTTTTCTTTCAGGTTAATGGTTAACGGTTGAGCTCGGTGACTCAAAAGGTCTTTTCCAACCAAAGTGATTCCATGGAATTTGAAGTAAGTCTTCCCCAGGCTGAAGGAGCTGCGAGTCGCTGTGAATGCTTGCGGCTGGCTGGCGGATGCATCTGTAGATCTGTCGTCGTAGCCAGTGGCATTATGTTGGTGGAAGCTGTGAGAGCAATAACCCTGCTTTTATTTGCCAATAATTTTTTTTGTCTTGTACTTTAACCCCAAATATTTTCTTAATATGCCAATAAATGGCAGTTGGACTCTGTGATCTGTATGGGTCCCTTCCAACTTGAGGTACTCTGTGATCCTTTGTCTCAGTAACATTGTTTGGAAGCCAAGTTCATTTTAACAGAAATGACAACTCCGAATTATCTCATTTCCACGTGCTTTTATGCTGTGTCATAGCTCTACACGTTATGATAATGATACATCAGTAACATAATTTGATTTATGGTTTCCACTTCTACAAACATAGCTCTTGTTACCTCCAAACCACTGCAGGAGTGTTACTGACTGGGTGAACCGCTTGGCTTTGAAGAATGCGACTATGATGAAGTGTTCTGTTTTCTCACATCCCGTGCCTGTCACCGGTAGTTTCTTGTCACTGTTGCTACCAGGGACTGTTCAATACAAGCTTATGACTTCCCTAGCGCAGAGCAATGTCGTGATTCCCTGGTGAACAGGCATCTAAGCGCATGCAAAGCCGTTTGGTAAGTGTCCTTACAAGGTGCCTCTGCAGTGGCTGGCACTGAAGATGCAGAATCCCTTTTGCCTTTTGATGTGCCCTTCAAAGAAAAGACTGAACGAGGTCTCGTCGCATCCGTAGCCTGTTAGTGGTGGTGTCCCCTGAGGAAGACCTTGAGCTCTTGGGCTGTCCTTAGCCTGGCACTTTCCACGAGGGCTCAAGGTATTTTGCATGCTGGAGCAAGGTGTTAGAACCAAGCGAAACGTGGGTGCAGAAGTGGGCATTGCTGGACTCTGGGGGACCCGGTGTTCGTGTGGAGTGTGAGTGGCCGCTTGGCCCTTGTGCAACGGAGAGATGAGCAGCTTTTGAAATATTCTGCCATCTTCCTAACCAAGCCTGGCTCTCTGCAGTTTGAGCATTTGTTAGCACACAGATAAGCTAATTGTACAACATTACCTGGAAATTGCCTGATCTTCCCATGTGCACTGATCTGCTACCCAGATACCTTGGGTAATGCAGATGTGAAGCGTTATAACTTTATGGGACTCTTTTCTTCATCAAAAACTGGCTAGCTCACCACTGTGTGTTCCGTCAGACGAGAATGTTTCGGAACACAGACGTGGAACTGTCGTCAACAGGAATTGTGCCTGGAGTGCACGGGATGAAAATGCTCTTGTTTGAATCTTCTTCCTTTAAGTTACATCAAAAGAATCTTGTATAATTTTAACATATTGTTACCATCAGGTGGTGGTGTTCATATGCATCTCAAATCAACGTAGCATGACGTTCCTCATCTTTTTGCCTTAGTTGAAGCCCTTCAAGAGGTTATTTTAGCTAAAACCTCTCACTCTGGCATTTGGTCTCTTCCTCTGCAGTGCTCTAGCAGTACTTAAAGTGATAGATCAGCACCTAATAAAAGTGGGATTATCTCTGAGCTGAAAATAAGTAGAAAGAGCCTACTGTGGAAATTACAGGGTTTGCTTGTCATTACTGATTCATCTCATACTACTTGTAGTAACTGGCGGTGCAATAATGAGCAAGGTGAGGGTCTTCAGAGGACTTTGTCACTAACTGTGTTTTTACTGCTTGCAGACTGCTTAGACTTTGGCTGTTCAAACTGTTCAGATCATCTCTCCCCAGTCATGCAAATACCACAAGCTGTTCAACTCGTTCGTTTATTGTGTTGGAAAGGCGGAGGGGGAAGAACAGCCTTGCCTTGCACCCTGGAGGGACACTATGCAAAACCAGCCTAAGGTTTCTGGGGCGGGAGCTGTGGAGTTTTCTATTCTTTTGTTTATTATACTTTGCTTTCTGTCATCTCTTAGCAAATAGTGAGTAACAGTAATAGTATGCTGGGAGACATGAAATCTGGAAGTGTTTATTACAAGATGTGTGTGAACCATAGTCATCACCAGGACTTATTTTCTCACGGACTGGTCTAGTAAGTGCCGGGGGAAGGAGCTTACAGCTCTTTTTGTAATAAGGGACTCTGGTATTTCTGCTTCCCAGGTTCCCTGTGCATAGCAATTACCGTCCATTCTGCAATCAACACCTGTCTCTAATTTCCATCAGCAACAAAGGCCCCTGCCTGCTGTAGAAAACCCTTTGCTGTTTGTGTATAGAGGACTTTGCTGGTACGGTCAAGGGCTCAGAAACACCACAAAAGCAGATAAAAGCGAAGCAAAGCAGTTGC
Source organism: Pampusana beccarii (assembly GCA_013399365.1). Lineage (NCBI taxonomy): Eukaryota > Metazoa > Chordata > Aves > Columbiformes > Columbidae > Pampusana > Pampusana beccarii. Next base: position 299,010 of record VWYH01005265.1, on the reverse strand, counting down.
TGCAGTAGGCCTAAAACAAACATAAAAATTCGTGAGGTTTTTCCTTCCTTCCCGTTGTGGTTTATTTGTGTCTTTATTTTTTATATGGGGGAGGGGTGTAAGTGGAGAAGATTTCTCTCTAAGCCTGAACACTCAATTTTTTTTTATCGTCTTCCTCTCCTTTAGTTACTGCTTTCTTTAAATTAAGATTTCCATGATCTCAGCGCTGCAGTGAGCTTCCCACCGTCAGTGCTGCGGCCGTGTGGGCTGCAGGAGGCCCTTCTGCCCTGCGAACGCTTGGGATGAGTGATAGCGATCCCACCAAACTCGCCCGCGCTGGAGGTCGGACGTGTTCTGCAGAGCCTTGCCAGGCTGAGCCTCCTGTAAGTCAGTGGAACTGATCGCACGTCTAAGTCCAGCCGTACGATTCCCTTCCTACAGTCCTCAGCTGCTCAGTGGCTCTGGGATGGCCTGAGGCGCTGTCAGATCCGTGTGTTTCCGAGGGAGCTGCTTTGCATGCCGTAATATTTCTTTAATTTTATTTTTTACTTTTCGTAGCCTATCTGTTGAACAGCGGGGTTGCTGCTACTTTGTTCTCTGCAAGCAATCCTCTCCCAAATGCTTTTAAAGTGATTTTTCGGCTCATGGTGACTGCAGTCTGCTTGCTAAGTATAATATTATTCTTTGGGGTTTTAAAGAAAATGGAACATCAGATAATTAGTTTAGCTCCTTGTTTCTAGAAATCACATTTCTACTGGCAAGTGAATGTAAAACACAAGGAAGCTTTCGGGGGCAGAGCAGGGATAGAGCTTCATGTTACACCTCAGATTTAGTCTAGTAGTAGATGGCCGTTAAAAGACATAATCCCATTTGTGTCTCCGGGTGAGTCTGCTGCCTGCCTGTGCGGACTTCACTGGACTTCTCAGAGTGTCTTTTTATTTTTATGGCAACAAGATCACCCAGCCTGATGTCTTGTAAATCGTGCACTCTTAAATCAGGCTTGCGGGTAGAGTTTTGAGCTCTGTATTGAAATTAGAAACCTGTCCGAATGTGTCCTCTAGAAATGCATCCCGTCCTCATTTAAAAATACCAAGGCAGAGATTCCACTGTGATCTCAATTTCTTTTCAATAGCTAATGATCTCCTCACAATTAAAAAAAAAAAAAAAGGAAGAAGTACCATATTTCAGCTGCCATTGGCCTGGTGTCAGTTTATGGCATTGCTTCACTATATAGTATCTCTCTTGGCTAGACTGAAGGGTCCTTCAGTATTCACTTTTTCCCCTCTGATAAACATACTCTTACACTGCTGTGATTCAGTTTTCACTTGTCATTGTCCGCAGAAAAACAATAGATTGGAATTCTTACATCTTTTAGGACGTTTTCTTTAGCCCTAACCAGTTTTTGTGGGTATATTTTTACCAACCTGTCCTGGTTTTGTTAAAAACAAGACCAGTTCTCTTTCAGTGAGGGCAAAGTTCTCTTTAAGGGCGCGAAGGCGCTGAAGTGGTGTAATATATTGCTGACTTATTCCGAGTTAAGCTCTGTGGTTTGCCTTATGATTTGAGAGGGATGGGAGGGAGCGTGTTGGAACGTGGGTGTCCGCACGGCCTGACACTTGCGGCTCTCTGGAACCAGAAGTGCGGCAGTTCCTGCGCAGAGGCAGCGGGAGGTGAGGCACTTTGCCACGGACCTGCCGCCCCACTCAGGAGCCTCGGTCCTGTCCACCTGCAGAGGCCCTGTGGGTATTTTCAGTGCTTCTGGTTCAGCGTAGAAGGAGTTTTGAATAGTGTAGGAAGGTGGGCGAATTGCCCAGGAAGGTGTCTGAAAAGGTTTCGTTAAAAAAATCATCACCTGTGTCGCTGTAGAACAATGCCGGGTGGTGAACAGGTTCACATGTGTTATGAGCAGCAATGAAGCAAGTCAGAGTTTGGATTGGAGCGTGATTTCCATAATTTGATGAAAAATTGGAATTTAAGATCTGCTATATTCTTTCCAATTTGTCTTTGTTTTTATTTAAGATGCTGGTATGATTACACAGTTTTAGAAGGGGTGTGGGAAAGGCTTATATTAATAATACTTCAAATATTTCTTTTACGGGTAAACTCAGGACAAAACAGTATCTTGTTTTTTCAAGCCACGCTGAGCATTTCTGCCCTGAGGAGAATATGATTACACGGCATATAAGGCTTGCTTGGACAAGTTGTAATGAATGTTAAGTAACTGTTTCGTAGCAGCGCGCGTGCTTTTAACTTAATAAATATACATTGTGGTGATGTTAGAGAAGACCTCAAGATTACAATTATTTGAAATATGCTTTACAAGTGCTTAGCAAAGCAGACTGGTTTGTAGTCTCAGTCAGGAGCACGCGCTCTAAGGAGATGTGAGGAATTTTCATCCAGCCCATGTGGTTTAAACCAGCAGAAGACATCTGCCTGTCTTTTGGCAGTCAGCGCCTCTGCGAGGGCTGCGCACGCTCGCTGCACTCAGACTGAAAGATGTATTCAAATGCCTGAACCGGGGCTATTGGTGGCAAGCTGATCTTCGGCCGGCTGAGGAACCCAAAGTTGAGCATTAAGTCGTGAGGACGGTGTTGAACTGAGCCTGGTGCCCTGAGCTCCCTGCACCGAAAAACTGCAGTTCCAGAGAATAATCGGGAAGAAGCATTTTGGGTGATTGATGGGTTGATGCTCTTGCAAAACTTAGAGAGGTGGTGGGGTGCTGGGGGCTGTTTGGCCGTGAGCAGAAGGGTTTAGTGTTCACCTGAGCGGTTCTGAAGTCCAAAAGAGGCTGCTTCTGCCTGTTATTTCTTTAACTTTCATGAAAAGGGTCCTTCTCCAGTGTTACTGGTTTGGTTAGAGAAAAAGGCCTCTTGCTGCCCAGCTGTGTGCTGAAGGAAGGTGCCGTTTTATGGAATTCTTTCTCTGCTTCATTCTTGGTTTTACTCCAGTGCAGAATGAACTTTGACACTTTCAGGGAATTAAAGTAGATAGGATTATAAACTGTTGTGGTGGAACTTGTCAAAAGGTGATTAATACTAGAAGCTGTTTTTTTTTTTTAATTGCATGGACAGTCTCCAGTGTAGAGCTGCTTTGTTAGTTGTTGTAATCCAAACTCTGTAGGCAAAGCTTAAGGCTGTTGTGTTTCTATTCAGGATTTCTTAGACAGAGATGTGTGTACATCTGTAGTATTACACACACGGTAAGGCTGCAGTTTTGGCAAGGTGTTAGACCTGAACTGACTCTACAAACCGTGTAGTAGCCGAGATGCCTCTTCATAGCATCAGCCTCGCTGCACTCGTGTGGTTTGTGCACATACAGCGATTGTATCAGGACTTTCTGGACCTACAGCACCTGTAGCTTTGACCAGGCTTCAGCAGGTCTGGAAAGCACAAAGTGATGTAGAAAGTCTTCAGGTTCTGCCTGAACACCGTTTTTTTTTAAGATGAAAAAGAGCTGGTGTGCCCAGAGAAACCTGGCAAGACATTAGCTGGAGGAAAGCTAAAGCTGCTTCGAATGGCAGTGTGGTTAATTTCCACTTCATTTCTTCAGCTGGAGTCAATACTTGGGCAAGAGTTGCACCCTAGAACCCAAGCACTCAAATGCAGGCTGAGAAGAGAGGCGGTTGCTTGCAGACCTTTGGCTCGTTTCTGCTCACAATAACACACACCAATGGAAACCGGTGCCCAGCTTCGGCTGACTGGACCCTAAGTGGGCCCTGTGCCTTCTCTGGGTGCTGGGGGACTGGTAAGTCCTGTTTCCAGGTAAACCTGTAGCAAGATGTGCATTTAGTCAGCTTTGTTTCTCTGGGGAGATTTCAGGGTTGCCTTGTTTCTGAGAGCACGTCTGGGGTATAATACATGGACGAGAAGGAGGCTCAAGCGTTTTCCGAAGCTCCGAATTCCCTGGGTGCACACGTGTGGTAGCTCCAAGTGCTTTGTGGAAGCGTTTTCCTTGCGATGAGCGCTCTGTACAGAACATGAGCCCGTGTCCTGCCGGCAGCCTGTTCCCCGCAGAGAAAAGCTGTGGTTTTAGAGCAGCCAGCCATTGCATTCCAGGGCGATATTCAGCCGGCTCCCAGCTGCCCTCTTCCCCAGGCGCTCTTCAGATCTAAGCAGGGGATAGGACGCAAGCGGGATGAATTGCCTTTGTGGCAGCAAGAGGCCATTTCCAGCCATCATCTCTCCTAGGGAAAGTTTGCCCTCCGCCGCATGAAAGGGAAGGAGGACGGTGAGGATGGGGCCCGGTTGGCTCTTGGTGGGCAGCGCAATATCTGTGTTAAATTCCTCCTCCAGAAAACGTCCAGACTCATCATGTGCAGCAGCAACATTTATGGGATACTCAGATGTACGGGGTTTTTTTGGTTTTTTTTGAAAGCAGGATCAGCTTGCAAAACATTAGATGTTGATGCCAGATGTATTTGGATGTGGTTTGCTTTGTTCTTAAACAATAGACGGTTTTAAAAGAAAGAGGAATATTACTTGTGCCCATATGTCCCATTGTTTCCATCATGGGTATAATCCTGGCTGCCGAGTTCAGCATTATCATGCTGATTCTGTTTGTAGCGACTCATACAGTTGAACATTTGTCGTCCAGTTTGTTGAATCTTTGATCTCTCTGCTTCTTTTCTGGTCAAATCTGGAATTTGCATCCTGTGCTGTAGTAACTGCCTGGTTTTGAGAAGCAGTTCTGGAGGAGTAAATTCCATCACTGCACACCCACTGGGTGCTTCAGCTCTTGGGTCGAAGCGTTTAGGTAATTCTGCATATTTCTGTTGTAGTTTTTCGCGGCCCTGTCGTTTGCCAGCAGTGATTTCAAAGGGAAATAACATGCAGATTTTAAAAAAGAAATACTTCTAATGGCAGACTGACAGCATGCATTTACAATTAATATTCTGAATACTCTGCTGAAAAAGAATCAAGAAGTCCTCCTGAGTGACGCTCACTTTTAATGTAGGTTAGACATCTTCTTCTTCTGTGAGCCTAGGTAAAACATAGTTTGAAAATGATAGGAGGCATTCAGGAGATCATGCAGCCAAGGATCATTTAGCCTTTTTTTTTTTAATTGGGAATTCCCAGGTCTTAATTAATTTACCTGGGATATCAGTGAGTATCTTTCATTTCCTTCTGAAATGCAGGGCTGCTCGCTGAATTCAAATAAACAGATACTGTAACACAATTTCCTGGCTGTGTGAACAAAACTTGAAAAACTGAGAGTGATGAAGCTGTAATTGGATTAAATGTATTCCTTTACCCGTTGGGAAAATGGATACAATTTCTGTCTTTCAGTAGTTTTGTTTTGACCGTGCTAGTTAAAGATCCGAGGCTGATGGGTTGTGTTACAATGCCTTGAATAGCAGATGGCAACTATGGAAGTGTAAATTAGCCAGCAGCTGACATTACTTGGGGAGCTATTGATTGTGTTGATACCATTATACGAGGATAAGTGCTAGATACTCAGTCAATCAGTAAGGGCAGAACAGAACTTAGTTGGAATAATTTCATTAAGTTAACTCATCAAGAGTTCCTTCTTCCAGCCAGTTACACAACAAAAACTTGTTTTTTACCCCCCTAAAAAATAACTCGTTGCTTTGAAACCCGGACTGTCGTTCTTTATGGACAAAATTTCCTAGGCTTCATGGTAGCAAAGTGTTTTCTTTTTCGATATTTTGCCCTTGTCTCCCAGACTATTCGCATTCAAGCACACAAAGGTGAGGGGGGAAGGAGAGTGGGCCAAACTTTCCCGTCGGAAGAGCCCGGGGGAATCTTTGTTTCTCTCGCAATTTCTCGCAGTCTGGGGAGCGGTGGTGACAGGTTGTGCAGAAAGGAACGTCCGCTGGCCTTGGCCAACCCGGCACGGAATGTGATTCAAGGGTTTTCAGGGAAACAATGGGTTTAGCAATACAGGATTATCACGTTGGCTCACCCGTTGGGTACCTGCCTTGGATCAAAGCTGGCGTGCGATGCATCACAGGAGTTTCCAGTCCTTCCCGTAAAGATCTTGGCAAAGCGAGAAGCAAAAGAAAACAAAGTCTCTGTGCTTTGATCCAGCACACGGCATAGGATGACTGACTACCTTCTACAGCAAAAACTTACTCATTTTTAATTCATTTTTACTCAGTTACTCAACCCCATTATTAAATCTTTAGTGTTTGAATTGTTGGCTCTTTTTTTGCCTCAAGTGTACAAGTCCAATCAGGTAAGGCGTAACATGAAGTGAACAGAGCGGCAAACCCAAAGCATCGGACTCTTTCCCCAGCCTAATAAATAAATAGGTGTGCAGCTTGTGGTACAACAGTGTTTTTGGATGGTGGTGCTTTACTCCCTGACTGATCCGTACCGTGGGAATGTTACATTAGCACTGGACTAAAGAAAGATACAGGACTTAAGTTCAAGAGAGATACCTGGCTTCCCATTGAAGATCTTCAGATGCAGCTGCTGCCAGAGAGAGGGCCAGTCTGGGAGTTACTGCTGTGTGGTGCAGAAATTCTCTGCCAGGTGCTTTCTCTCCAGCCCTGGGAAGTGCGGAGGGTAAACGTTGTACAGAATATCCACATTTACAAGATGTTCCCATCCCGTGTCACCAGTTTGACTGTCGCTTGACTGGCTTAGAGCCAGGTGGAGCAACTGGACATTGAGGACTGACCCTGAACTTCATGTTAGGTAAAGAAGTGATTTTAAACATAAACAACTTATCTGCCTATTGTTGAGAATGTGTTTGTGGCCTGGTTTCATCGTTGGGGAATATTTCTGGTTTTATTCCGAGGGGACTGGTTCCTGGGGGCCCTTTGCTTTCAGTGGTTCCACTGCCCAGAGTTGCTTCTGCAGCTGCCGGAGGCCGTGTGAGCCTTCCAGCCCGAGACACGATCCCTTTCTCAGGATGTTTCTCCAGTTTTAGCCCGGAGCAGCTGCCCCCGCTCCCCAGAGCCGTATTATATCCAGCAGCGCAAGGAGGCCTCGCTGGGGTGGATGGGCAGAGCAGTGAGAAACGGGATCAGTGCTGCAAGAAAATGCACCGCGGAGCCGGGGCAGGTCCTGCGCAAACAGGGGACCCAGGCCCGGCACAGCAGACTGGGATTTCTCCCAGTATGGCAGCCCCAAACCAGCCTGTCTGGGCTTTGCAGGCCCTTAGAATAAAGTGCGTTTTTCCCTCCGGAGCGAACAAGTGAGCGCTGGGTGGGTCTCTCGCTCTTGCACCAAACTGGGGTCACGTTTGGCTTGTGCGCCTGGGCCGGTGAGGACGCGTGTGGCATCGCTGGATGGCCTGGGAGCAATCGCCCAGGGGCTGCGTCTCAGACCTCCTCTCGCTGTCAGTGAATCCGGGACAGAGCTAGGACACAGCTGAGGGACTTGTTCTTTTGTACTTTGTTTTTCCCTTTGCCTCTTTTTCTCCCCTCCTTTTCCGCCTTTGTCTCCCCTCCTTTTCCCCCCTTCCTTTTCCCTGTTTCCCCCCTTCCTTTTCCCTGTTTCCCCCTTCCCACCTCCTTTTCCCTTTTAATTTTTGGTTTTTCTTTTTCAAAACTGACACNAAACCAGTGAGGCCCATCTGGTTTTTCAGCCACCCTTAAAGCAAACGCAGGGCAGTTGGAGTGCCGGCCAAGGTGTGCCCCGCGCTGCCGGTCCGCACCAGGGCACCAGGGGCAGGGCCGCCTGCGGGTCTGAGGAGCAGCAGCAAGTCGTGGACTCCAAGAGGCTCCGTTATTCAGCGCTCAGGAATGCGGCGGCAGCTCCAGCCGGGCTGTGGGCGGCTGGTTTGGTTTGCGGTTCTTGCTGGGGGGTGGGAGATTTTGAAAGGCGCTTGCTGAATCCGCGTTTGGGTGAATAATGGCCGCTTTCTGTACCAATGATAAATATTAGTCACAGCGGAGCGCAAGAGATTTCTTGTGTTGGTCATGGATTTGGCATATCAAAAAAAGGGAGGGGGGAAGGAATGAGAGAGAACAAGCCTGGGGTTTCACTGCAAAGTTAAGCAGAGCTGCGTTTATGTTATGTGACATCTTTAAGCCTTTGGCTCTCTCAGCTTAATGCCAGATATCTAATTTGGAAATATTTATTGTAACTGGCATATCTTTTCGAAGGCTGTCATCGCGGAAGGACTGTCAGCAAACTGTCCTTGCTAACTCCTCTGTTGAGTGACTTTGTTTCAGTGCTTCAGAGTTAGATGAATCATTTCTGCTTTCCTACGGCAAGTAGTGGTGGCTGAAGAAAAGCTTATAGGATCTTAACTGGGTTTATTTGCTGGTTGTATTTTTTTTTTCATTCTAGAATCAGAGATTCTGCAAAATGAGATGCCTGGAGCTGTATTCCTGGATTTTCAAAAGTATCTCTGACTGAGCACCTTGATATTTACTTATTTTTCCACAAGTGCTGGAGGCTCGCCAGCCCCGCTTTGAGTCACGCTTTGCTGACCTGATTTTTCAAGTTACTTTAGTGCATTAATATGGAATGAGGACGGAGTTCCACATGAAAAAAAAAAGGACAAGTTAGGCATAGAACTCGTTGGAGAATGGAATCTTATTTTCCAGCTGACTTTGGTTTGTCAATGCTTTATTTGCTTATTGCTTATTTTGAAAAAAAGCAAAGCTCGGTGCTCGTTAGGCTGAGGTTAATCTCGGTGTGATACTTTCTGGAAGTGGCCTTTTGGATCCCAGATTTTCGCACCCCTCTATATTGGCCCTGTTCTGGTTTAGGTGGGTACAGATGACGTTGATTTGAAGCAGAATATTGCGAAGCTTTGCCGGTGTGGTTCGTCACTGCTCCGCTCCCAGGGTTCGCAGTGAGAATTGTTTAAAACTCCTCTTCGCTTTGCTTATTTTAAATTACTGTGTGTCGAGTGCTGAGGCTCGGACCCGAAAGGACCCAATTCCGAGCGCTCTTGCTGAAGCTGAACGCTGGTTTTTTTCTCTGCTAAACTGCAAAGCCCTTCCTGGGCAGAGGGGAGCAGAGATACCCCGGTTCCAGCGAAGGAAAAAGGATTTCTCCCATTGACTTCTGTGCTGCAGCTACACAGGGTTGCTGAGGCAAGTTTTTAATTAATGGAGGGGGCAGGAACCCGCAAATATTTCCACGCTTTCTGAAAGATGAAAAGGGGGCTGCATATCACTTTTAACGTCAATAATGTTAATAATGCAAAGCCACAAAAAGGAAATTAAACTTTAAAAACCATGTTAAAATAACACAGAGGATTTGACTGCAGCCCACAGAGGGAAGAAAGTTCAAAGGGAAGACTGAACTCTGTCTGACCCTGATGCGCTGGAATTGCGACACAGTTTCTCTGTAACATTGTCCAATTTTTAGAGTTTTTACCAGGGCAGGAAAAGGAAGGTCAGTGCCACCCTATTTAAACTTGAAGTTCTTCCCTGTGTAGTTCGTAGAACACTGAAAAACTTTAAAATTAAAACTTAATACATCCAACCTACCAAATGATTATGTATTTGTGTCTATTTATATGATGCCTATCAGAAGAGCAGAATATCTTAAAACATACTCGTTTTCTGGATTGTGGTGGGTTTTTATTTGGTTTTGGTTCTGTTTTTTTTTTTTTCCCAGGGAAGGTATATGAGCAAAATGTCTTCCCCATGGGATTAATACTCTGTTGTTCCTCTAAACTTCTAGATTGTTAAGCTGTACATCGCTTCACTCGATATGTGCTGCTTATTAAAAACCAGCCAACTTTTCTGCTGTATCTCCCTGGCTGGTGTTTTGGTTTGTTTTTTTTCTCCTTGTTGTGCTACAGATATCTTGGGTTTGGTACGCACATGTGTGTGTGGAGCTTTTTTAGTCGTTCTTTGCTAGTTTGGAGTTTCATTACAGATGTTGGTATTTTTTGGCCCAGCACTTGAAATACTGTCAAGAAATGTAACGCTTAACAAGCTGGGAAATTCTGGAGTTAATTAGTGCTGCCTTTCTCACAGGTGTTACGACTGTTTCACTTTTGGCTTCCCGAGGAGTTTTTAATCAGAGGTTTGAGTGTTTGCTTGTGCCTTGGCAGCCCCCTGGACGGCCGTGTGCCAGCTCCCTTCTTCACAACACGCTGCTGTAAGCTGGTGTTGCAAAGGAGAGGTCAGCTTTGTGCCGTGGCTTCAGTTTTAGACCAGCCTAATGAGGTGAGGCCGTTTGAAATAACGACAGGAGCTTGTTCTCCGTGCTTTGAGCTCCTGGCAGAGGTGGTATGTCCCACCAGAGCCCCTTCTCTGTCCCAGCATCTCGGCTGGGAGGCTCCACGTGTCCTTTGTCCTGCCCAGCAGGCCAAAAGCCACATGTCACCTTCCCTCCTGTGATGGTTCCCGCTCCATCTGCCTCTGGAGTTCTCTACAATTCTGTCACCACTTTTCCATTTCCCCTGGCTGCCCATGTCCGTCGTTTTCTTTCTCTCTTGCCTGGTTTTGATCCTCACCAGTGAGTCCATCTCCGTTTTTTACCGCTACGTGCCCGACACTCAGTGTGACGTTTTCCCTTGCGCATTACAGGGACACTCTGCATTTCCATTTCCCTCTGCCTCGCTACCTTACACTTTGCCCCTTCACGTTGAGGATGCCATGTCTTGGACCTACAGAGTCAAAATGTGTCGAGGTTTCACGGTAATGTGCCGACACACTCTTAGCTGCTGCTGTGACCTGCTACAGATCTCTCTTAAGTCGCTGGCACGATGCCTTCAGCTTTTGGTATCCCCTGTCACTTCCAGTGGGTATTTTGGTTTTCAGCACAATTAATAGAGGGGGTTTCTCGTTAATACTCTTAAAAGTTACTGTATTACAGCCAAACGCTTTTTAGAGAAAGGCCAGCAAGTTGTGCATACAGCTGACCAAAAAAAAACCCAAAAGATGTAGAGGTGTTTGTTTCTCAGGTTGGAATTTGCAGATAAGTAACGTGATGTACGAAAGGAGTGTGAAGGTGATTTTCTGCCCCCCTGACTTTGCGGTTGGGTAGTTCAGAGTAACTGAGGTGAGTGGAGGGGAGTCCCAGGAGATCCGGGCAGAGCGGGGCCCTGGGCCTGCATCCTCACAGGGACAGCCGAGGTCTGCTCAGCCAGCAGAGCAAGGCCCTGGGCCTGCATCCTCACAGGGACAGCCGAGGTCTGCCCGGCCAGCAGAGCGGGGCCTGGGAGACGTTTTTCCCTGCTCTGTCTGCTTCAAGGTTGGCTCTGAGGAAAA
>VWYH01005265.1:200000-287856 GCA_013399365.1 Pampusana beccarii | reverse complement strand
GCCGAGGTCTGCTCAGCCAGCAGAGCAAGGCCCTGGGCCTGCATCCTCACAGGGGCGGCCGAGGTCTGCTCAGCCAGCAGAGCAAGGCCCTGGGCCTGCATCCTCACAGGGACGGCCGAGGTCTGCTCAGCCAGCAGAGCAAGGCCCTGGGCCTGCATCCTCACAGGGACGGCCGAGGTCTGCCCGGCCAGGGAAACGTTGGTGAAAAGACGTTTTTCCCTGCTCTGTCTGCTTCAACGTTGGCTCTGCAGAAATTCGAACCCCTCAGTGTCAGAGGTGCCGTTTGGAGCGCGCTGCCGAACGCCTGCGGTTTTACTGCGTGCGTACTTCACATCTGTATTTTATCGATTCCTCAGAGGGTGAATTTTGCTGTTTGTCAGTGTGAGGGGGAGGGTTTTTGGTGGAGTCTGCAATGTAGGCACTTGAATTTAGTTTTGTATTTACTTTTCTGGAGAAGCTCCAGTGAAGCTCTTTTCTGAGGAACTCCGGAGGCCTCCTGCACAGACTAAGCAAATGGAATTCCCACCGGAGACACTCCAAATTACTCTTTTTTTTTAGACGACAGCCAATTAATAGAAGGCTGCCACTGTATATACTCACTCCATACTCATTCAAAATGTATTTGGTTTTACCAGACCACGTAGTGTAGATGAGACGAAGACGTTGTAATTTGCAAGGGCGGGATGCTGGTATTTCACCTTTATAGCGACCTGCCAGAGACCTGGAGAGGCTGGTGGGTAAAAGGCGATCCGCAGAATCCACTGCCGAAGCGATGTGGGAATGATGTGTGACCCTTGGACTGTGAGAGGAGTATTTTGGGGTTTTTTTAAGTTCTACTAAGCAAATATATACCCAGACACAACTAGCAGGATCCAAAGCACATATACATCTCACAAACTCTTCTAAGATTTGGATTAAGTCCTAAATCTCTCAAGAGCAACAAGGGAGTTGCTAATTGGGATGGTGTGTGTGTCTGTCCTGGGCTCCGCCTGGTAGAGCAGGGTTTCTAAAGAAAAGGTGACAAGGAGGGCGTGCGTGATGGCGAGGAGGACAGCACGGTCGCTCCCCCTGCACACACACAGTTTTGCAAGTTTTTAGGCAGGAGGACTGTAACATGCAGGGAAACTATTAGAAATGTCTATGTTAGAACAGCACATATAGACTAAATGTTAGTCTTTACTGCTATAAATTGTTATGAAGAATTTCCTGTCTTACCACTGTGAGATATAAGATAAGGTTTGTTATTTCTTGGTGCAGTTGCTTTCTGAAAGAATGTTTACACACATACGTGACATGGAAACAGCATTACATATTAGGCATAACGGAGAATGGGTGGACTTGCACTCCTGTTCTCATCATAACTTCAGATCAGTGAGTCTCCCTTTGCCTCAGCTTCCTTTCTTCAAAACTGAGCAAATAATTCTTTTAGGCACTGAGATAAATACACAAAGTGTGTTAGGCACTGGGTGCTGTGGTAGTGGGGACCATGTAATAGTGTAATTACATACAAAATGCAGTTTTCTTTTTCAGGTTATCATAAACGCTTTGTTATGTCGTCATGTAAGGAGGGAAAACTTGATGCTTTTGAAAGCATAATGTAGAATTTCAGCATCACAAGCAAAGTTGCTATGGTGCACAGGCTGAATTGCCACATCCTTTTATTAATGAGTGGACTGTGTAGTTTGTAGAGAAGGCTGATGTAAAACCTGAACTGGTTCCTAAAGTGGCTGGGTTAGGATTGTTCTGCTGCAAAATAGCCCCCGATGCCATGTGGAGCCATGGTGGGCCAGTATGTGCAGGGAGGGATGCTAGGAGTTGGAAAAGCATTCCATACCTCGGGGGTTGCATGGGGCGATGGAGCAGGGTTTTCAACTTGAGCTTCTAAGTTACATAGATTTTTTAAAAAAAAAATAAACTAACGCCAGTTTTCAGGAGAAATGGAATCAAACCTTGACTTGCCAAGAGTCATGAAAAGAGGAAAAGAGCGGTGACTAAATGTGTTCGTTGGGTATTTTTAAGGCAAATAAGTACAGCCAATGAGTTACATTTTGGAACTGTGAATCTTTTTAAATTTTTATTGGTGAAACATTTGGACTCTCTATGACTTCACTCAGTTAATTGTGGTCAATTATCTCTGTCTCATGGGAGGGTCCCCTCCCAGTACAGAGGGTCTTCTATCGGTTTGTATCCTGACTCGCCACTACGTTTTCTGAAAGTTCCAGCGGAGGCGTGTGAGGCAAGGACAGTTGGACTGTACATCTCCAGTGAAGATCTGGCCTTTCAGGTGGCTCGTGTTTCTGGGCTACAGAGCGATCCAACCAGCCTCAAGAGTTTAACCAAGGGTGGAAATCATGCATTTCAGCAAAACCCCAAAAAAGCTAAGTTTTACTGGGGAGTATTGTGCCTTTAGTAATATTCTCCAAGGTAGGAAAACAGTCTGCCAGTAGAATTTTATATCAGTTCTAAATGTTAAAAAAATGGTAATGGTAAAAAAAGATGTCTCTTATTGATACCGCTGCATCAACAGTAGGGCTTTTGGTGAAGAAGGAATTGCAAGAATCACACTCTAATTTACATCGCTGTGCCAATGAAGATTTCAGGCCTGGCTCGGCGAAAACAAAAGATAAAGGAGCTGAGGTTTCCCATTCTGAGTCTTCATCAGAGTCGGAGCTGTGCAGAAGGAGGCCGGAGCAAACCAGAACTGCACCGGGGTGAGATGTGTCTGTCCCTGGCAGCAGAAACAGCTCGCTGGGAGAAGAGGAGAGCGGCAGCGGTGTATGGGGGATTGCTGCCCCTTTGAAATAGCCTGGTGCTTGCACCTCTACCAGCAGGTGACGCGAAGCCCGCACGTTGGTTAGAAGTGTAGTTAGGTCATGGTAAAGAGTGAATGGACTTGGCTGCATAAACAGAAGCAAAACGTGAGTAACAATTGGTGGTAGGAAGAACAAGGAGAATAAAAAACGTCTTCCTCAATTGTTTCAGCCAGCGACACCCCAGGTGAAAGAAGGCTGGTTCTTCGGGAATGCGTTCCCACAAAAAGTGGTGAATGCACACAGCCCACAAGTTTGATGAGGTCAAAGCATCAATTCTTAGCAAGGCTTACTCTTTTTTTCTGTTGTTCTGAGGGCCTGGGGTTTTTTGGCCGTGCAAGTTGCTTTTACTTTGTGATCTTTGGGTATCGCTACTGGGAAGTGTGCATTTTTCATCAAAGAAAAATATACACTTGGATATTTTTGAAATTAAGTCCCAGTTCAGCTAATGGTGATACTGACCTTCATTTATCACCCTTCATACTCAGTCATTAAGATCTAATTGTCTGATAATGTCTCCTGAAATGCCACCATAAAGCATTTCCTAATGTAAATGAAACAAACAAACAAACCCAGCAGTGGTTATTTTAAAACTGTGCTGTGGCTTCTGCCGGTAGCTGCACCTTCTCCGGTTAGTGGAATTTAATGGAGCTGTTTGTGGATACAGGGTTGTGAAGCCAGAATTTAGCCAGCGAGTTTTAATTCTGCTTAATTCTCCAGTCACAGATTTAATTTCATACTTAGTGACAGAATCAATAATCCATTTAGAAGGCTAAAGAGCAAAGAAGAGCTCGTATCTAGTGCCAGTGTAGATGCTCTATACCAGACCCATCGGTGCTTTTGGGTTTGTGCTGCTGTTGTTCATACCATAGTAAGCGGGTATGTGCCTCAGGAAACCAGCCTTCCATTCAGGGCCCGTGTGTGGGAGGGCCCTGGCTCAGGGAGAGCGTGTTTGCTGCAGAAATAAAGAGAATGGAATGTTAAGGCATCTCCCGGAGTGGCCCAGCAGGTGGAGGCTGATTTCCAGAGGGACCTTGGTCGCTGGGCCGAGAAGGCTCGTTCTGCTGCCTGTTTTCTGAAGCCCAACTCCCACCGCCTTGTTCAGGCACCGACATGAAGTCCACCCTCGTACTACACTGGGCAGTAGGTGCCTGTTGTTTATTGCTGGCTTTGAAAGTACCTCACTAAACGTGGCTTAGTTTTGATTTTTAAGGATTATTCCAACCAAGTTGAGATTCAAGCTATAAATAAGGCAAGTAAGGAGGATGCCTTACTAAGAGGCAAAAACTGTCAGTATCAACTTCTTGAGAAATATTTAATTCTTTTTAATTTGAGACTTCCAGATCTGATCAGAGCCTGTTGCATTCTTGGTGGAAGCCAAACCACTGATTCGATGGGTATGTTTTTTTCAGTATAGCAGTGAACACAGCCGTTTGTTTTATGAAGCCTGATTATTGCGATGTTCTGGAAGGTGGATACTGGACAACCATGCTGCTAAAATAAACACACTGCTGAAGGAAATCAGCTTGTGGTTAATTAGCAGCACAGCGAATGAATATGTATCAGTGTTCAGATGTTTGAATTGGAAGTTCTTTATGTGACTTTAGAGGCTTGGATGCCCTAGCTTTTTTTTCAAATGCTAAAAAGCCACTGAAAATGTATTTTTAAAAGCTTCTTTGAAGGCAGCTTTCTGTATTAAGCTGATTGAGCTGGGGGCTGGTGATGTCATTTCCCTTATACTTGCTGCAAAACTCTTCTATAAAAGCATAACGTTAGGAAAACCGCAGCAAAATGAGAGAAGTGAAGGCATGTGCCTGGGGAATAATTCCATTAAAGGTGGAGAAACAGCCCTTGCCCCACCGGCTGGAAGGGGCCCAGGCGGCGTTTCACTGAGGACACGTTTGAAAACCTCCCCTTCTCCTTGGAGCCAGCTGTGCGATGCTGGCACTTGTCAGGACGGGCGTCCTGGGGATTCCCGTGCTCCTGACAAGGAGAAACCGGCCCTGTTGCAAAGCAACCTTTTAAAACAAAATGTTCGTTGAGAGCAAGTTGGCAGCACGTTGTACGCTTTCTCTGAAATATCTACTAACTTAAAGCACTTCCAATTTGTCTGTGAGCTCCTTTGGTATCTTTTCTTTTGTGGCTTCCCTTGGTGGTTTTTTCAGGTGTGTGTTCTTCTCAGATAGGACTTGGAGCAACACTGGGAGCTTAAAGCCATCGCTCAGATGCATTAGGACCTGCCAGGAATGCTGTTCTCGAGCAGCACATGTGGGAAGTCCTGGCATTTGTGCTGTGAAAGGAACCTTATGTATAGAGTAACTCAGACTCTGTGTGGGGGGGGAATGTAATCAAGTTTAAAAAATACATATCGCTAAATTTGCCCACACATCTCCTAAACATTCTGTGTAAAGTATATGTCGAAGTGGTTTGATGTTGTGACAAATACAAAGTGGAACGAAATAATCTTAAAGAAGAAATGTAATGAATCCTTCTATGTAACAGTGTCAGTGCCTCCATTCCCTCCCCAAAATACTAGGAAAACCGTTTTTTGAATGATATGGTAGAAATAACCTTGTGCATTTCCTGTGGTTTGCTGTGCCCAATGTCGGGCAGAGGACGCTTTGGGATTTCTCTTGTGAACCCAGCTGGGTTTGGGAAGCTGTGACCAGGTTTGCTTGAGTAGGTGCACGATCGAATTACGTCTGTTGAAGCGTGAGAATAAGCGGTTTGCTGAGCACCCGGCAACTCCCGCAGAGCACAAGCCTCATTTTCTCTTACCGTAGGCCTTCTGTGGTGATTTCCAGTACCGAGGCAGAAATCTGCAGCAGCAGCATCTCACACCCACTCTTGCACTCGCTGGCCCGCGTCCTCAGCTGCGGAGGGAACATCAGGAAGGTCCTTGGGGCAGCGCTGGAGCTCAACACCCAGAGCTTGCCAGACCTTCTCCGGGCTGGGGACACTGAGCTGTGTCCCCTGTGGTGTCGGGAGGGGACTGGCACAGCTGTCTGTCCTTCTTGGGAAGGGCCGGGTGGAGGCCTTGCTGGGGGTGCCATCCTGGGCTGCCTTCACGTCTTCTCTTGGCTGAGCTGTGCGGAGCAGCAGGATGGGGCTGAGCACCTCGGCCGCTTTGCCTCGTGGCTGCACAAACCAAGGGAGCGCTCGCTGCCTTCAGGTGGTTGGGTTTGTCCCAAAGGGAGAGCCAGGAGTCCTCCTGGCTAAGAAATCCCGTATAGAGCACAGTGGGCTGGAGTGATGTTAAGGCTGTGTCGCTGTGGGTGACAGAACTGGTCCTTCACAGAGGCTGCTCTAACTTCATCAGTTATTTTTAGGGGAAAGACTTTTGAAGTTACCTTTTCCATTCACTGAGGTTTGGCTTTCAGTTTTTTCAACTGTTCCAAGAGAGAAAATGAAATGTTGACTTTAGCCACCTCAGTTAAACACTCTAAAGCTATGAAAGTGCGTATTTCATAGAGGAAAGTTCTGTTTCTAATGCAGTAGTTTGCATTTATGGGAAAGATAAACCTGGTCTGCAGTAACATTTCTCTAAGCCTTTTTTGGTAGAATTTGATCAGTGGTTTTAGCAACTGTAACAGATTCCAGGAACACTTCAAAGCAGGCGCTTCTCATTGGCCATTTGCAAAATCACCTTCTGAGACTGAGGCTCTGGAAATGCATTTATTCGTAGAATGTGTCTTGCGTTAGTCCTCAGTTGGCCAACAAAATTATCTAAGGCATGTCTGAGGCAGCTACTCAAAAGAAACTTTAAAAGGCATTACTGTTCTAGTGAAGATGATGCAATGCGCTTGTGCTATTATCAGTCTCAGAATTAAATACATTCAAATGAACTTGTTCTGAAGGGATTTGATTAATATAGAGCTTTAAAGAAAAGTTGCTTTGAGTAAAGGCCCACCCGTCTTCATTTATTGTGCTTGAAAGCTTAGGTAAAAGGAAGTGACACATGATATTCCGTGTTGCTTTTCCTCATCCCCCAGACAAGGTCTACAGTTGTTGAATCTTTACAGCAGGAAGCAAAATATATTGGCTTTTATTCAGGTAGGAGTTTAGAACAGAGTAGGAGCGAAATATTGTCTTTAAGTAAGAACATATTGTTGTTGCCTTGAGGTACATTAGCCAGTATTGCCCGCTGGGGTTGAAATAATACAAATGAAAATATCGAAGGCCTTTATTTTATTTTGTTTTTTTTCTTTTTAAACACATAGTTGTCTAAGATAGCAACAGTGTTTTAAGATTTCAAATCTCTTTCATCCTAACTGAGCAAAGCGTTTAAGGGCTTCCTCAGTCCATCTTTCTCCAGGGCCCTCTAAGTGTTATATATGCTCAGATTTAAGCAGTTAAATTAATGGAGCCGGCGCACAAAGCCTTAGCAAATGCTTAAACGTAACATCGAGGGGGTGTTTCTGGAGCGATGACGTGGATAATGAGGAATTGTTCGCTGGGGACCACACTTGGGGCTTTCTAAAGCCAGCAGCAGGTGAGGGCGGCGGGGACGCAGACGGGAAGCAGGTGGCCGGTTTTGCTCTACGCCCCTTGGTGACAAATGGCACAAGGCGGCGTCCAAATTTGTGCCTTCACAGCCCCCTGGAGAATGTGGCGTGGCTGTCAGAAAACAATTAAGAAGCCATTAGGAGGGAATGCGTTTGCCAGCCCGGCACCTGCTGCAGCTGCCGGGTGCACCTGAGCTGACGCGTCAGGAATGCAGCACCCGCACACTGGTGAGGATTCCTTCGCCGGCCCTTGTCTTTGATTAGTGATTTTTTTTTAACATCTGAAGGATTTGGCTCAAGAAAAAACACTTTTTTTTTTTTCCCCCCCCACGATTTCCATCTTATTGCTGTGTGAGAAACAAATACCTTAGAGCCCTACAATTATTCATGTATAAACGGTATTTGTTTGCGGTGCTGCCGTCTCAGGTCCTGCCCACGCGGCCGCACGCGGGGCTCCTGCTCCTCCCACCCGCGGCCAAGTTACAGAGGTTTTCTATAAGCAAATGTGTGCTGTGTGTTACCGCTCAGCCCTCAGCGGCTTCTGGGGAAAGTCGTTTGTCAATTGTGTTTTTCTCTTCTCTGCGCTGTGCACCCGGGGACGCTGCGGGGCCTTCGTGCCTCTGTGCTGCTTTTTTCTTGCGCCAGAGCTACTCAGCAGTAGCTGGCGGAGCAGCCAGGGCTCTTAGAGCAGTGAAAGTCTGCTGTGTGGGAGTGCGTGGCCCTTGTTGGAGTTTCAAAACCGGAGACAACCTTATCTGCCTTAAAAACAGGAGGAATAATAAAAAACAGATTTAAAAAATCCCTAAGAGAGTCATGAGAATTTATCAAGGGCGATCTGCAGAGGAAAGTGAAAAAGGGTTGGTGCTCGTTGCTTTACTGCTGTACATGTTTCCCCACGGGCTCCTCTTCCTGAAGCCGCTCTCTGATTTTCAGAAAAATGTATATTTTTAGTTTTGTGCATGAGTATATTTTAGTTTGTGCATTTTCCCCTCTTCTTCTCCTGCATGTAAAAAGAAACAAAACGCTTCCTGGATTTGCCCATCTGGACTCTAGCACGTGTGTTTTGAAGGTAAAATCTGATTAATTGCTGGAAGAAGAGTGTGGTGGTGATCTTAATTTCTTTTCCCTGTGAAGCCACTTCCGGTGTATAAAAACTGCTCCTGTGATAGCTGCTCCTTCCTTTTGGCCTTTTAATTTACCTGTCGAATCCTGTTGTAAGTGGACATCCCGATGTCTTTGGGTCAGGGACTTTCTCTTTTATGCTGGTTGTATATTAGCCTTGATGTTGGATTGGGGTTTAGCGGGGATTAGTGGGTGCTGCCATCCAGCAATTAGCATCCTCAGAAGTCAGTGATCTAGAGGGCTGGGATGGAATCCACTGAATTCGTTGCATGTGCAAATGAGCGAGCTGTTCAGCTGGAGGGCCCTGCTGTTCCTTCCCTGGAAGGGAACTAACCTGTCAGGGTTGGGGAACCTGTTTTTATTTGCCTTTCTGAACACCCTTCTACACCTTAGAACTTTACGTAGCCTGGGGCGGTTGGAGGCTCTGAGGAAAGATTAGACTGTCTGAATGGAAATGTGTATTGTTGTACCCAAGGGTTGTTTATGGCTTTTTTGTTTTAGGGACTGTTATGCGTAACTGCATTGAATGCTTTTAAAGTCTGGCATCCGCACTTGTGGTGTGGAGTCTCTGAAGTGTCTCCAGCGTTCCGACAGACTTCCACAAAGAGGGACGTATCGCGTGTATGTTACAGAAAAGTAGTGGGACCAATGGGGGTGATTTTGGTAAGAATAAAAGACTTTAAAGGCATCTGAAGGTTTTGAGAACTGGGGTCTAATTCACCAAAATCTACCTACGGTACACCTACTGGAACAAGAAATGAATCTGACTTTCCTTTGGTGGAGAACTGAGCCCTCAGTGCTTCCCTTCTTTTCAATCTGGTATGGCTTTTACCATTCTCTCCTTTACACTAACCAAAATGTTCTCCCCTTCAAGCCCCAATTTTGCCAGTGGGAACAAGGAATGAAGGATATAGCGTTTTGTAGTTACCTGGCATGCTTTTTTTTTTTCCTTTGCATTCTGCGCAGAGAAAGGAGGTAGCCAGGGCCCTCTGGAGTTTTCAGAAGAGCTCGAAGGCACCGGCGGGCGCTGAGTCAGCACGTCTCGGGCGGGCTTTCCCGCCACGGGCAGGGCACAGGGCTCCTACAGGTGCTGCTGGTATCAGAAAACGGGCGGTAGCGCCGTCTGCTCCTTCCACACGTCCTCCTGTGGGCCCTGCACGGGCAGCCCAGCCGCGGCCCCACCGCGCGCCTTGCTCCTGCGATACAGAGCCGGATACCTGGGATGAGCCGCGCGGGGAGGGAGGCCGCGGTTTGTTACAAACCGTCCTGCTTTTTGTATGGGTGGCCTGATTTGTACAATGGTGCCAATTCGCATCGGGGTGTTTACAGAGCGAAGACAGGATGTGCGCTGGCCTGTCTCGCTGCATTATCTGCTCGTGTTATATTTTTAGGCTCTTGCTTCCATGACAAAATATTCAGTGACAGTATATTTGCCTGCAAGCCTTTGAAGGGCTGGTTTTGCCTCCCGTAGGAGTTCCCGTTGTTTGGGATTCAGCCAGCGTTTAAGCAGCAACCCGAAGTTTTACATGGCATCTCCGTCACGTTTCCAGAAACAAACTTTGCGTTGCTTTCAGTAAAGCCACAGGTCCCGCCTTACAAACGATCGAGTTTGTGGCAGGCTGACTGCTGATCGGTTCTGCGTGCCAAGCAAATTGTGGCGAGTGTTATGAAAGCAATAGGGTGTGTGTGGTGCTGTTAATTATAATAAACATAAGAGCCTGTGGAGTAGCTGCTCTCGGGGGCTGCTCCTCAAGCGTGTTTTACAAGCAAGCCTGTATTCCTAGCAGGGGGAAGACCTCAGTTCATTCAGCAAAGCAGGAGCAAAAATCGTTGTTGCAAGTATTGGAGCTGAAATGTGAGAAAGTAGTGCTGGGAGGAGGAGGAGAGGCAGCACTGGTGCGAAGAGCTGGGCCAGAACTGTGGAACTTTCCAGCGGCAGCGAGGGAGCTAATTCCCCAAGCTCAGCATATTCAAAGCCTGAATGCAAAACTCATCTTTTCCTTGAGGTGTTTTTTTTTTTTTTTCTGTTCACAAGCTCACAATGGATAAAAATAAAATCTTAAGAACTAATCCAGTTAGGCTGCTTCTTGCCGGCTGAGAAGAAAGAGAATCAGAAGGAACAAGAAATGCTTTGTTTCTCTTTTGCAATATCTGGCCGGTGGTCAGAGAGCACAGAGGTGAAGAGGTCACATAAACACAGATAATTCTGAGCGGGATGTGCTGCGTTACTGGTCTGGGTGGAGATGGAGATTTTGGGGGGATGGAACCGGGACAGAGCCGTGTGGGCACGGTGACTTAAAAGACTGAAGAAGACAAATTCTTTCTTTCAGGCTCATCCATAAATCAATTACCATTTGTTCCTTATTAATAATTTAGCTGCCAAGAATGTGCTTATTGCTTTAGAAGGGGGGGAAAAATACAGACTGTCCATGTAGTGAATAGCTGGCAGTCTAAAAGATGCAAAACAGTACTCATGGGAATATCCGGAGAAAAGCGTAACCGTAGACTATATTAATTACTTTAATATTTTTGCACCATCTCCTCCCTGTAAACCTTTTTGTCTGCTTGCATCACATCGATAGCAGGTGGTGCACCCAGTTGAACTGGCCTTTCCGAAGAAAAGAGGCCGTGAAGGACCATCCTTCCATCTCACGGGGGCTGGAAGAAGAGGGGGCGAGGCGGGAAGGGAGGGAGAAGCCGAGGGAGCCGGGTGGGGTGTCCGGGCCAGGCAAGGAACCCGGGAGGAGGGAGGAGCTGCGGCTGGGCTGAGCCCTCAGGTGGGATGTAAAGAGGCCGAGTGCCTCGAGGACAAGGCTCTAGGCCGTTTGAACTTCGTGCCTCGTAGAAGATACCGGACTGATTAAGAGAGGAGTGTGATTGATGGGTCAGAATGATAGTTTTAGCAGCTGTGGTTTTGATGGGTTGCAGGAACGAGGTATTTATCTGGTGTGCCAGAGAGGAGGAAGAGATTGGGTGGGATGACATGAGGCCAGGCAAGTTGTTTTGGTTGCTAGAAGGAAAATGAGGGGTAGATCTTAATTCGTTTCTCGGGGTTGGGTTTGGTTTGTTTTTTCTTCAGTTTTGTGCAGGAAAATGTATCAAGGTGCAAGTAGCGAACGAAATAGGCAATAACCGGGAAGGCGGCTGCTAGAGGTGATGCGGAGCACTGGTTGCAGACGGTGAGTAGAGTCCTAGAGTAAAGTTTAACATCGTTGTTAACGCACGGGTCTGTGCCAGGATGGGGATGAAGTCTTGAAATGTTGCCTGCAGGCTCGGAAGTTTGGGAATGGGGTAAGGAAAAAGGAGAGGAGTGGGACTTGCTGGTGTTTCATGTCTCGTTGGGAAGAGGGAGTTGGATCCTGTTATGTACAATGCAGACGGTTGGTGCAGACTCTTAGTAAATAGACGTAGTGCTGTGAGGAGGAGGTGTGATTGGTCATTGCCTGTGTGTATTTTAGAGCAATCAAATTTGTGTCGTGGAGTTGTTTTTTGAGGCTGGAGTGGGTGTGTGGACCGAAGGCTTAGTCATGAGGGAAGGGAAAAGAAAACCGTCTTGACTTGTGAAATCAAACATTTGTGACTTATCCCATTGTTCCCCTATCTCCGTGTAGCTTGTGCCCATATTCACATGCTGTTGGGTTTGTATGTGGCTTGTCTTCCTTTTTGGAAAACAAACAAAAAGAGGTGTTCAGAGAGCACTGCCCGCTCCACTGCGCCCTTGTTCGCGTGTTCTCTCTCGTTCTCCCTCGTGCCTTGGACACCCCAGTTAGTATTTAGGGAACGTGTAGGTAGTGAGACATCTCCCAATCAACAAAACCTGGAGGGTGCTTAAATGTGTGTGGATGATTCAGAGGAAGGGCCTCTGTTCTCTGAGTCACTGCTGACCCGGGGACCCAGTCAGTGCTTTGTGCTGCTGAGGAGACCTAACAAGACCATAATTGACTTTTACCTCTGTGTGTCTCATCGTGTTGTTTTAGAGAAGCTGGGTGGTGTTCCTGGGTCTCCTGTCTGCATTTCATCTTGAGTAGTGATTATGATTTGTTTAAAGGTTCCCTCAAGCTTTGATTTGATGGTGGTCTTCATGTTGACGGTGGGAGTGCTGTCGTGTTGCTGTGCGCCCTTCAGCAGTGTTCAACGTAACTCTTTTCTTGGCTGTACCACAAAGACAGACAGATCTATTTGTACACTCGCATAGTTTTGAGCACACTTTAGGGTTTGAAGAACTGAGAAGTCTTTTGTCTCCTGTGGGTTCCCCTTCCAGGTGCCAGCGGAGGGACGCTGGTCTACAGCTGCAGGCCAGGAGGGATCTCTGGTGTCTTTAAAGAGCTGCTGGTTTTACCCAGCGTTAGTGCCCCGGCTGGTACCCGGGAAGGATGCCAGGTGGCCGGCCGACGTGAGGCCTGCGTGGTTACAGGACGGGAGTGAAGAGCTGTGCTCCCAAACAGCTCTCCTTGACCCTTTTGTGAGCGCCAAAGCCACCCACGGCAGCACAGCCAGGCTCCTGTGTGGCTGCCGTTAAAGGCACCGGCCAAGAGGGGCCGAAAAGAAAACAGGGAAGAAAAACATCCCTTGTTTCTGGATGGTTTTCTATAATTAGGCTGATAATGGGCGGCAGTGTCCCTGTCACCCCGGCCCCGCTGCCAAAGCCACCGGGCGCTCGTTCCGCCTGCGTCACCCTCCCCGCCAGCGCTCGAGGGAGGACGGCGTGAAGCTGGCCTGAAAATCAACAGCAGCTTTAACATGTGCTCCGGCTTTTTCAAGTACAAACTAATATTTACCTGTGAGTCTGCTTCCCTCCTTGTTCCCCTCTCCTTGGCAAGCGCTAGATCTACTTCCAGCTTAAGCTTAATGTTTAAGCATTTATCCAGTGACGCTCCCAGGACGTGAATATTAAATATTCTTTTTCATTTGGAGAGAGGGAAGGGGAGATGACAACAGGAAGGCTCCTTGAAATGGCTCTCTGTTACTTAAATGTGAGTTGTGATGCAGTTGATATTTTCAGGAGTTCGTTATGGACACCTCATGGAAAACTTTTGAAAAACATCTCATTTGGGACCAGTTCTGTCTCCTGTGGTGGTTGAAGGGTAACTTGTTTTCATGTTTTGTTTCTGGACTGTTCTTTAATCACTTCTTGCCTCAAGTTTTTATTACTACTGACATTTACATGAAAATAAGGTATTTGTTTATGCTGATTTCGGCTAGTTGCTTTTTCCTGCTCCTTTTTTATGTCATACCAGCTGGATTTCCATGCGAGCAATAGCAGTGATAAAACCTTTACAGGAAAGGTACCGTGCACGCACATGCTCCAGATCCTGTTTGGATGATAAGAATGACTTAGCGTGATGCTGAGACGTGCTTTGCAGGGCTGTTATTCATGCCGTGCTGCTCTCCCACACATCCTGCATTAGTCAGAGTTCAGCACTGAGGCTCCGCAGCCTTGCTCCCAGCCCCAGCGCCGTTTGGAGCAGGGGAGGGTGAAGGATGGAGGGAAAATTTCCTTCAAATTGATAGTGAGCGCTGCGGATCTTGACGGGGAAGCGATGCCTCCTGATAGAGGGAGCAACAACATGTAAAAGTCTGATTTTTGGTGAGCAGGGGAATCCCTCATCCCTTGCAGCATAGGGAAAATACTCTTCCCCCTCAGTGCTCTTCAGTGGGTTTGGTTTTTTTAACATAATATGTAATTTAGGAAAGCAGAATTGCACTTCCATGAATAAGATCATTATCTTGGCTGGAGGGGATGGCTGAGGGAATGGGTTTCTCTTGCTGCATGGCGCGGCTGCTGCGCCGTTAGGCTGAACTGAAACCCAACAAGCCTTTCAAGTGCTGTGCAGATGAGTAGAAGAAAGGCGGCTTTCAGGTGGGCCGCGGACACAGCCTCTTTCTTTGCTGCTTAGAGTTTTTGGCGGGGGAAAAAAAATATTTCAGCCGAAGTGTTTTCCACCTCCGTGGTACAAATAACCCTCTTATTGAATAGAAGCAGTCCCCCAAAATAAACCTCAAAGCCTGTAACTTCACCTCCTCTCTTCCCTCACCCTCCTCAGATGTGTTGTGAAACCTGATTATGAGACAGAGAAGTTTACAAAGTTTTCCCTCCAAATACACACAGACTCCTGCAGAGTCTGGAGTCTCTGATTGCATTAATAATTACCGACATAAGAGACTGTAAAATATTAACTTCTGTGGGATTTTAGTGAGGCATTTCACCTTAAATCTGCAGCGTTCCCTTAAGACATCACACTCTTCCAGGCTTACTTATTAAGCTGGATTCCTCCTGCATTGCTGGTGCCTCGTAATTAAGGAAGTCAGAGCTGTAAAATTAACACAACCTTTTCCGTCCCCTTTCACCTCTCGCGTGGCGCACACCTTCGCTCCGCTCCTCCTGGAAACTCAAAGGCTTCTTTTGGTAGCGGAGGCAATTCTTTGTCATCGGGACCGAGGGGGAAGGCCTGCGAGAACCTGCTGGGGGACGGGATCCGCAGCCAGCACAGGGGAAATGATTCATGCCCCATTCGGTAACAGCTCGCAGGACGCCCGAGCGCGTCGGCAGCTGGGAAAGCTCGGCTGGGAAAGAGGAGGTGGTTGATTGTTTGGGAGAGTGGGAGAGGCTGGAGGTTAAGGAACCCAGAGCAAAGGTTTTGTAAGCAAGCTGCGTTTCATTTAAAGTTGATCAGCCTTAACGAAGAACAGGTCCTGGTCCCCGAGCCGTCTGTAGCTCTGAGCGGGTCCCGGAGGACAGCCCTGCCGGGTCCCCCCCTACGCTGTTAATTACAACTGGTCGTGCAAATAATTCTATGTCCGAGTGGCTGTTAAGCCAGCTTGAAAAGCTCTGTGGTGGAGAGCCGGTGGAATTAACGGGAGGCTTTAAAGGCCGATGTAATTTAAGGAAAGTATCGATCTACATCTTAAGCATCCCGAGTTGCTTTTGAAAATGGGAGATGGGCACTCTGGAAAGTTTCACCCTGGGTCTCGTTATCCACGCGGGGGAGGTACAAACACAGATGTCAAATCTTGAAATAGCTGCTTTTCAAATTATAGGAAAAGCAGCAACATTTTCACTATATAATAAAGAAAATAACAGCAAGGAGCCTTGAGTAGCCTCAAACTATTCCAAACAAGATAATTGGAGGCTGTAGCACAGTGTATTTTTAGTTATATCTGCTATAAAGTAAACATGCTCTTTGCCCAGGACCACCAAAAATGTTTCCATAAGAAATGCTGGCTTTGTCCCAGCTTGATTGAACGCACAAACATTTGTCTGAGAAGTCAGTTCCGACTCCTGGTATTTCTGTGAAGTTTCTGTTGAAGGCACTGGCGATTGTGTGTATTGGGAGGGAGAGTCCAAGGTCTTAAAACTGTCGTTTTTCAGCACTCGCTATGGTAATCACTCTTGCTTTTGTCAGCAGACATATATACTTGAGGCAACAGTTCTTGGTGTGAGACTTCTATCCAAACATTGTGCAGCACTTTAGTTTCTTTTTCAGTGATTAAAAAGCATATTTTCTTGTTTCTTTTGCTCTGGTTCGATTTGGACCGTATTGACAGCTGATGATAATTTGCAAAGCTGTCCTGACTGTAGTGAAAATAGGAAGATTTTTTTCCCCTACGGTATCAAGCAGATGCATGTTGAAGCCAGACATTACATGTAAATCAGCGTAAGTACCATGAAAGCTAACAGTAAGTTTAGCAGCAGCTCCTTTTTTGCTGTTTTGATTGCTAGCAGGGCCGTGTGCTCCAGTTACTCGGTCTTTCTTGAAATACTTTTGTTTGGAATGCACTCTGTGTTACGGAAGATTATCTGAAACTCTTTGGCATTTCCATCCATCCATTTCCCCCTTACGAAACTCCCCGGCATACACAAATACCCAGCCCCGTCAGCGTGCCTGGAATCTCCTCGGAGAGGGAGGGAGGTGGTTCGGCTGGATGGAAGTTGTGTTGGGTTTTGGATTTCATGATTGGAGTTAAACATGAGGTTGTGGGAAGAAATGACGAGTGCGTGTGATAAACGAGGTTTCAGAAAGGCACGCTGCTTTGGAGAGGCTGCTCCCCGCCTCCCCCGCCCCCAGCCCCCTTAAGGCTCAAGCACAAATAAATTTAAATGAGTCTGACACAGATTTGGGCAAATAAACTTGGCTGAAATAAAAAAGAGGGCCGAGACTGCTCAGAAAAACTGGATTTAAAACTTAGAGGAGTTACAAAAATCGTGCAAAAAGTGACGTTTGCTCCACAAAAGGTACCTGGGAAAGGGCTTGGATGTGATACCTTCAGAAACGCTTCTGGCCTCAGATGCCACTTACATCCCTTATTCTCTGCTGATTTCCATTTGTGGTATATTAATAGTGAATTACCACGTTCTTACCAAAATGAAGCTTGCCCTGTCTGCCTCTTGCATAACAGCAAGGATAGTTGGGGCATTTTTGCCTTGCCTTGCTGGCAGCTCTGTGCTTCCCCGGGGTGAAGAGCTGCCGTCGGGGGCCTCTGCAGTGCGTGGTTTGTGCTGCACTTGTTAGAAATGGTGTGTCTTCCGTTTTGTGCCTTGCTGCGGAATTAATTCGTTGCTTCCCTTTGGCCTGTCCGTAGCAGGAGAACTTTTCTGAGAACCGCCAGCTGCCTTGCGGGTCCGAGTGGAGATGGCAGAAATATTGGGGTGTGTATTAGGAAGTTTAGAAGTGGGTTTATGATTAAGCCTTAATTAAGCGTTAGGATAGATTATGTCATTTTTGGGGTAGGGGGTGAAGGACATGCACGGTTGGTTCTCTGAAGAACATATCTTGTGTGCTAATGGCTACCAGAAAAAGGAGTTGAAAGAGGTGTAGGGGCATGTAATTAAAAAATGGCTAAAAATAGAGAAAGGGAGCTGGGTTTGGTAGCCAGAAGCCAGTATTCTGTAGCTGTGACATAAGCCAAAGTGGTGTAGATAACAGGGATTAGTAAAAGATACAGAGGAAAAAATAGTTAGATGATGATACTACATGGCAAAACAAGATCTATCTGTAGCTTTAAAGAAATCTAAATGAAGCTGAGCTGCTGTTTGTGTGCCAGCGGGGAGGAGGAGCGGCCGCAGCTCAGAGGGAGCTGCGGAGCACAGGGCAAGCAGGAGGCAGCAATGGGCAGACAGTTCATGGTAAACCAATAAAACGTACTTATGTCTGATTCTGAAATTGGACTCTGAAAAATATGGTCTCAAGGCACCTGCTAAAGAGCTTAGCGTTACTGGAATGTTAATAAATGACTCATGCTGTCATAATCTGATCCTTACATCAACTCTCTGTGCTGTATTTCTTCAGCTTTCCAGTGGGGGAAGGGCAAGTAAAGCCTTAGTAAAGCCTGAGAGATGTAAATAGGCAGTAAGAAGCCCACACAAGATAAATCAGTAATTTCTGCATTGTCAGCTACTTTTCAAACCCAGAGCGAATGAGACTCAAGTAGAAGAATTACACAGCGTCAGAAGACATGAGAATGGCTCTTTACCTTTAAAATCCTCAAAGGTAAAGATTGTAGCAGTCTCTGTTGGAGACTTCGCGGGCAGGAGATGCCTGGAGCTGGGCCACCCGTGGGCTGGGATCCCGTGGGACCCGGCAGTGCCCCCCAGGGGGTGGGAGAACCTTGCCATGGGTTCCCAAACTTCACCCGTTCCTCCCTCCTTGTGCCTTTTCCACAGCACTTGTGCCCCTGTCAGCAGCTCCCTGAGCAGGTGGGAAGTGTCTGAAATGAGCTGCCAGCTGCAAACATGGAGGAGGTGTCGTTAATTCTGAATCCAAGGGAGAGCTTTAGTGGGAAGAATAAGCAGTCCAAGTGTGAGAGTTTAGCACAAAATAGTGGTGATCTTTGGTAGGGCCAAGGGGGTGAGGAACTCCTTATTCCCACTGCTTGCTCCGACACAAACTTTTGTTTTGCTCTATCATAGAAACATTTCTATTGGAAAAGCCCCTCAAGATTGAGTCCAACCATAACCCACCCTGTCCCTGCCCCATGTCCTGAGAACCTCATCTGTCTGTCCAACCCTGCAGGGATGGTGACTCCAGCACTGCCCTGGGCTCCTGTTCCAATGCCCCACAGCCCTTTGGGGAAGAAATTGTTCCCAGATCCAACCTCAACCTCCCCTGCACAACTCGAGGCCGTTTCCTCTGCTCCTGGCGCTTGTTCCTGGGGAGCAGAGCCCGACCCCCCTGGCTCCAAGCTCCTTTCAGGCAGTTCAGAGATCAGAAGGTCTCCCCTCAGCTCCTGTTCTCCAGCTGAACCCCCAGCTCCCTCAGCCGCTCCCATCACACTTTGGGAGAATCATTTAACTTCACTGCTTCGGGGACAGTAAAAATTTACCCCCTCCATAGAGATGTGTTGCAAATTAGATGTTTGTTAATTCTTTTAATCTTCTAAGTGCTAAGTATTAGCTGTTAGTTTCCTCTCTGGCAGTGTGATACTGAGCATTGCAAACCTCAGTTCAACACAGCTACTTCTGGTTCTAGAGCATGAATGACACAATCGTTAAAACTGCACCAGAAATTGGAAAATTTCGCGATGCCGAGCAAGTTGAGGGGAGAGAGATGGCAAGCTTTTGAATTACGAATGTGCTGCATGGGTGACTTTTTTTAGTCTCTCTTGTTCGTTTGGCCAGTATTCAGGGGAAGCTGAGATTTTATCCAGCTTTGGTGAAGCCCTGTGGATTTTACAGTGCTCTGCACACAAACCCCAGATGCTGCTGCAAGAATAAATACTTACTTTCCTGGTGTAGACCAGATGTGGAGCCAGTAAGGAACTATTTATCATGTTCTGTGCTTAAGGGAAAATCGCAGCCTGTGGCCATAGTTCTTGGTGCATTTCAGAGCATACTGGCAACTTATTTGTCATGGTTTTAAAAACCAGCTTCTGCTTGTGGTTTTTAATAAGAACCCCTTGGAAATACATAATGAACTTTTTCTTCCTGCTTGTTTTCCTCGTTTCCTGACCCCTTTTTGCACATGCTGGTGTTACTGGATACTTGAGCTTTCAGGCGTTTTGCTCTCTTGGAAGGTGAATGACAGGGATATAAGAGGGATGGATTTTGCAAACAGGAGTGTATGTGTGTGAATGGTAAGGGGAGGGAAGGGATCTCTGATAGAGTAAACCTGAACCTTGACAACCTCCCCCGTAATATCTTGTTTATATCACTTTGCTTAATTTTCACTACTGTATTCCACTGATTTCAGCTGTACTTTTACAGAAGGAGAATGGGTGCAAGGAAGAGTTTCGTTACCCGTCTAGAGGGAAAATAACTGCAAAGTGCTCAATGAGGAAAATAAGAAATACCATGTGTGGGGTTGGTTTGTTTGTTTCCCTTTCCTGATAAAGTATCTTACAAATTAAATCAGGCTGCTTTTTTTTGAGAAAAAAAAAAAAGGAAGCTTCAGTGTTTCTGTCATTCTTTTTTCCTCCCTTCTCTGTTTTTGCTATTAAGAGTCACTGTTGCCCTTTGTTCCTGGAGCAGCAGCAGTCTGGACAGTTTGGAGGGGCAGTTTCATGTGTTAAACTTTCCTGGTAAATGGCTCGTAACAACATGTAATGATGGATCAATCCTAAAGGTCTTCAGCCTTGGGGTGGGTGGGGGAGGGTGAGTTTATTTGTTTCTCATGGACACCCCAGTTTTGCCCTGCCCATGCCTTATGCCGTTGTGCAAGCAGTTAAATTACCCGGCTGCATTCCCGGAGCCTTGGTCTCCCTTTCTTCGTTCAGAGTGACACGGACCTGTTGCAGCCGTGGGGATGCTCAGAGGCTGGAGCAGCTCTGCTGTGGAGGCAGGCGCAGAGTTGGGGTGTTCGGCCTGGACAAGGCTCTGGGGAGGCCTCAGAGCAGCCTCCAGTGCCTAAAGGGGACCGGCAAGAGAGCTGGAGAGGGACTTGTTACAAGGGCTGTAGTGGCAGTCCAAGGAGCAATGTCTGGTTTAGATTGAATATGAGGAAGGAATTGCTCCCTGTGAGGCTCTGGCCCAGGCTGCCCAGAGAAGTTATGGGTCCCCCATCCCTGGAAGTGCTCAAGGCCGGGTTGGACGGGGCTCTGAGCACCCTGGTCTGGTGGAAGGTGTCCCTGCCCATGGCAGGGGGTTGGAACCGGGTGGTCTGTAAGGTCCCTTCCAACCCAAACCTTTCTCTGATTCTGCGTTTGAACGGTACCGTAGGACTTAGTTTTTCCGAATCATTGGATTCAGTTCTTTGCTGTAAACCGCTGCTAACTGGTATCAGCTCGGCAATCTCGCTGTGTCCTGGCTTTGTTTTTGATCTTGCAGGCTCTCCGAGCCTACACGCTTTCACACTCGCAGGCGGTGGGAACTGCAGCTCGTCATATTTCCCTTAGTAAAACAGGCATGTGGATCACAATATTTTCTCGTTCTTGTCCTGCAAGTTCAGGATACGTGCTACTTAGGAAAGGTGCACTAGAACCCTCTGGCAGTGAGAGTCTGAACATCAACACTGTCAAAACAAGAGCTCTTTACAGCCTTTGCTCTTTAATCCCACCACGCAGTATAGACACACTTTGAAGACACAGTGTCCCACCCAAATAAATGGTGCTGCTTTTGGAGAGAGCCATGCAGTACTCAATTTTTGGCCGAAGCAGCTCTGGTGGTTTTAGAAGAAATCTTGCTGGGTAGTATGGAATAATAAACATATCAGCTCAGTTGTACAGGGAGATCTGCTCAACACAGGCTGGTTATAAGAA
Source organism: Pampusana beccarii (assembly GCA_013399365.1). Lineage (NCBI taxonomy): Eukaryota > Metazoa > Chordata > Aves > Columbiformes > Columbidae > Pampusana > Pampusana beccarii. The sequence goes on along the minus strand of VWYH01005265.1, from coordinate 266,729 downwards.
AAGTAAAAGGGAGGAACAATTCATTAACCTGATGGAAGTTTTGGTGCTTAGATTCTGCAGATTTTAGTGAAGTCTGGATGTGCTGAGCTTTCAGGTGGTTTTGGGAGTACTTCAGCCTTCGAGATCAGACTGTGCTTCAGAACAGGACCAGGCAAGGGTAGAAGTTGTGTATGCTGTGGAGTTTATTGATTACGCTGCGCGGGGGTGTGAGGGAGACACCTGCTTGGGTTATCCAGCCGTGGTGAGCCAGCCGAGTGCATCCTCAGCCGTGGCGCCTGCTAACAAACTATGATAGGTACTAATTCGTCTTGCACCAGCCTCTGGCTTTCATCAGGTTCCTCCAAGAAGTGTTCCAGCCTGCTAGCCCATGAAAACGTGGGTGATCTTCTGCCGAGCCAGAGACCTGAGCCAGCTCGGGGTGTGATGCTGAGCCAAGGAGGAGATGGGACGGGGCAGGGCTGTAGGGATGGGAGGAAGCCCGTCTCCCAGGGCAGTGCTAGGCCTTAGCTTGGCTTAGCTGCCCGTAGGACTGCAGCCTGCATCGTTTGTGAGTGAGATGTCTGGTACTCAAGCCTTGTGCTTGATCAAACACATCTACAAATGGGCATTCAGTTACTAAAAAAGACGTGGCAGTTGACTGTGGTAATTGGAGTTACGCATCTACACAGAAAGCTGCCTTTAGTAGAGCACAGTGTTTGCTCATCTGATCTTGTGTCCCGTCTCAGCCACGCCAGTTATCTGTTGGTTTGGAGAAATTGTTCCTTGAGGGTTGAAGCAGGACAACAGAAAGAAATAAAGCTGCCCTGTTAGTTACCCACGTTCTTCCCAAGAACACACAGATGAAGCTGTTCTGTCCCAAGTCCTGTAACAGAGAGCCTGGGGAGAGATTTCCCAATCATAAAAATGTAATTAGCCCCCAGGGCTTTGGGGAAATATAATTTCTTTTACCTTATCTTGTTATTGAGGGGAAAGGGGGAGGTTATTATATTTGAAAATAAAACATATGGCTCTGTCATTTTGAAAAGCCTTTTAGATAAGATTGTAGAGAAGTCTGTCTCTTCCGCCTTAGACAGAATTCCCGCCATGAGCAGTGGCAGATAAAAGAGCGAGCACAAGCCGTGTGCTGCAGCGCGCGGCCTCTGCTAACAAAACCGAGTAGCTGCGATGCTGGTGGTTGAGCGCTCAGCTGTGCTTTTGGGCTGTGTTTGGTTTAGATAACCGCTGGGGCTGTTCGGGGGCTGCTCACACAACAGGGACTTGGTGTCTCGCTCCACCTCTGCTGTGGGAACTTTGTCGGCAGAATGGCTCCATTAATCTACGGGTGGTGAGAGCCACTGAATTTGGGGCAAAAAGTCTCAAGTTCAGTCCCTGTAGCAAGCACGGTCTCTGTGTTTGCCGTATTACTGCATCTGTCTCCCTCCTGGCATATTTGGTTTAGTGGTACATCTCACGTATCATCAGGATTACTAATTTGGGAGCTCACAGGACACATGAGGAGGAATCGGGACGTGGTGCCACCTTCTTGGATTTGTGGTGGCTGCTTGGGAAGCGTGTGGAAGCGTCCGTGTGCTCCTGCGTGGCTTCCAGAGAGCGACTCAGGCCTGGAGATGTGCTGCCTCGTCTCTTGTAAGGCTTCATGGCTTTTACCAAGGGCCCTGGGGCGATGGGAAGAAGAGTGCTTTACCCTCCAGCTTGCTTGCCGTAGATATAGAGATATTTTTTTTCTGTTCTGGGAAACAGAGCGAGAGGCCCATCCTTGCAGGTGATCCCGAAGCCATACACACTTGGTGCTGGTTCTGCCGTCTCAGCTGCGAGGCTCAGCCCAACCCTGGCCGTGACGTCCGGCTGCTGGTGGTGACCGGGCACGGCAGGACACTTGCCACAGCCGATCTCCTGTGGGACACTTGGGGTCACCGGAGTCTGCTTTCTTCTCCTTTACCCTCACTTAGCTGCAAGGTATCCTTCCGAGTGGGCAGGGGTGTTTGAAAGGGGGACAGAAAAGCAGCCCTGCTTTGTTCCTTGTTTCAGCCTACTCTTTTTTGTTACATTTCGTGAATATTTCCACATTTTTGGTATATATATATATATTTACTTAATTTTTCCAAGCTGGCAAGTCTTGGGGTCACACAAGTCAGGTCCTGGCCCCACTGCAGTCATCCCAAGGCCCCACCTTCCCGGATGACTGGCTGTGGATTCTGGGGCCCTCCCGGTGAGTCTCCCTCCTGGGAAGGGCGATTTCTGCTCCTCTGTCCTCGAGAGGAGCGCGGCACAAGAGCACACTCGGAAAATGTGCCGGAGACAGCTGGTTGGTCACCCCGTCACAGAGCAGTCCGAAGAGAATGCGTGACCCGTAAATAACAGGCACAATATGAAGAAATACGTACTATAGATATGTACTGTAAGTAACAACTGTCGGCATAGCGCATTTGTCAGGCTGTAGTGCACTTGCAGGTTTTAGATGGTTTGTTACCTGTACCAGCAAGTCCCTCGGCACAGGCTCTGTATATACTTCATACATAGCGGTTATGTGCCGTGCTTCCCTGCTCCTCTAAATCGAGTGCTTGTCAGCACAGCTGGAACTGGTCGCGTCCTGCCTGCCTCGTCCTTGTAGCCCTGTTTACAAGGGGTGTGTGTGTTACCAGGCTCTGCCAGAGCAGCTTTTGGGAAAGCTCTCCTGGGGCAGCCAAGACTAACGCAGCCACTGTTTGAATAATTGTTTGTGTGGTATGGTTTGGTTTGGTTTGGTTTTTCTAGATTGGCTGCCAACACAAAGAACCGGGGGAAATAATTCCGATTAAAATTTCCATTTCCATTTTTTTTTCTTTCTTTGACAAATTAAAAACCAGAAATATTTCACCAAGCCCCTGAAGTGTTTCATTTCAGTCGTGAAGCAAAGCAAGGGAAGGGTTTAGAGTTCGAAGAAGGGGCCTGGGGGGTGAGCGAGGAGCCCTCAGCCCCCGCCCCAGCTCCCGCCCCATCTGCAGAGCGTTCGAACCCGCCGTGCGCCCCGGGTTTGCTGGAACAGGTTTGGGGTGCGGGTGGGGTTGGGTGATAAGCGAGCAGGAGGAGCCGAGGACTTGATGTGAAAACAAATCTGAACAGTGCTGAAAATACTTTTCTTTTTTTTTGCTTTCAAGCTGCAATTTGGAAAATGAAACTGGAAGCCTTGTTTGTAATGGTCCTGAACACTGTTTAAAGAAAAGGTGCCTGCATCAATTCTGGGTGATTTTGTCACAATGGGAATTCATGTATCTATTTTCCGAGTCCAGTTTCATTAGGACTTATTCTGAGATGTGATACCTTTATGTGCACAGCATAGATTGTTGAGAGCTGTGCAAATGGCCTGTAAGTGCTTAAGAAGTACCACTAAATGGATGTATTCGTACTTGCCGTAGCTCTTGTCCTTGCCTCCAAATAAACCTCTTTTCGGAAAATTCATAATCCATAGCAGGGCTGTTATATAAAAGGAACATTTTCCAGTTTTCGGAGATGTACTTCCAGGCCTGAGGTCTGGGACTGGAGTGCCTGTCCCAGAGGGTTTGGTGACCAGCACGTTTTGCGGTTGTGCTGGGACTCGGAGCTGGCCGGGCAGCCTGTGCTCTGAACCTCCTGCTCAGGTCTCCGGTCTTCACGTGACGTTCCCCCACGCAGCGTTTGATGGGCTGTGGTCACTGCTACGTGTGTATTATTGACGTGAGGAGGAAATTCTTTCCACTGAGGGTGGTGAGAGCCTGGCCCAGGTTCCCAGAGAGGTGGTGATGAACCATCCCTGGAGATATCCCAGGCCAGGCTGGACGGGGCTCTGAGAACCTGAGCTGGTGGAGATGTCCCTGTCATGGCAGGGGGGGAATGGGGAGCTGGAGAGGGCCTTCAACACAAACTGTTCAATGATTCTATGATTAGTGCCAGTCTACATCTCAGTCATCTTTATATTCCGCAGATCGCTAGATGGCCGGTTGCAAGTGTCTCACCGGAAGGGTCTTCCCCATGTGATCTACTGCCGGCTGTGGCGGTGGCCGGACCTCCATAGCCACCATGAGCTGCGAGCCATGGAGATGTGCGAGTACGCCTTCAACATGAAGAAGGATGAAGTCTGCGTGAATCCTTATCATTACCAAAGAGTGGAAACCCCAGGTACTGCGGGCCCCGGCTGCCGGTGCCTCCGCTTCTCGCTGCCAGCATCAAGGGTTTCTAAGTGCATTTCAAAATGGAATAAAACAGCAGGCTTAGGGTTTTAAAACCAAAACGTATCTATTATTGATGATAATCTCTTACTGTATGCAGTAGAATAATTTATGAATATGCACTCAGGGGGAAATATCGTTTTAAATCGATAAAATCCAAGTCGAGTAGGTTGTATCGTTGCCAGGTCCCTAGTGTGGCCCTGTGAGCACGTAAACAACTCACACACACAGGAGATGCAAGTAGGGACTGTGGCAGTGTTCTGCGCATCCCTAATTGTTGGTATTAAATTAAGGATAAATTTACTTTTAAGTTGAAGTGGATCTAAGAATAGCTCCCAACACAACCGAACGTTCTGTTCTGAAGTCTCCTCCTGCCTCCGAAAGAGACTTTCATCTGCAACTGCAGATAGTTGTGCTGCGTGTCGGTACAAATCTGCAGAACCAGCCTGGGTGTTTATGCTAATGCTACCTTGCTGCTTCATTTTATGTGAATTCTATTCCTTTTGAATCACACGGTATAGCTTCTCTGAAATGTTTTTCCAAGAAGACCTGTTTCCTTGCTGCGGAAGGGGCAGACAGTCTAGGTGTGTTCAGAGAAGCGCTGTCCCCAGCTGAGATCTGTTAAGAATAGCGTCTTTAGCTGCTGCTGTTATTTCAGAAGCAAGTATCAAATTGTGTCCCTTAATTAGCGACTTTGGTGCTGCATGTATTTAAGGGTGTTGCTCCGAACTGGTTTCTCCTCATTTTCTAGGGTTTCAGTCATTTTATTGTAAAGCTGTTAACATTGCTGTTCTGTTTCGTTGTTTTCCGTCCCGTTTGTGCAGTGTTACCTCCGGTGCTGGTGCCTCGGCACACGGAGATCCCAGCCGAGTTCCCGCCGCTAGACGATTACAGTCATTCTATTCCAGAGAACACTAACTTCCCAGCAGGTATCGAGCCACAGAGCAACTACATTCCAGGTACCGTATATCTTCCATACAGCGAGCGGAAGGAAAAGGGTCGTGTTGCACAGCGAATCGTGTCTGCGTCTGCCAAGCTGAGTGACTGGAAAGTTTCTGTCATTGCTCTGGAGCTAAGGAGTGGGAACCTATACAGAAATAGATGAAAGCTGTAAATGTAGACAGACAGCAGTGCTGTTTATAGTTTTGTTTTCTTTAAACTCACCTCTTCTGTTCAGTAGTACATGCTCAGTTTATTGTGAAACCCAAAGCTGAATGTTCCCTTAGCAAGTTTAGATTTGAATGGAATCCAGCCATTTCAATTTGAGTAAAACTCTCTAAATTTCTGATGGAATTGAGCTCTTCTATTTATGTATCTCTTTTACAAGCAATTTACACCTTATTTGCATGGACAAGCTATGCAGCTGCACACCAGGAGAGGAGAAATATGTGGACAGAAAACTGTCTACATGGCTTAAAGTTTTATGGGACTGAAAATCCGGATTTTTTTGTTTCCCCTCCTCGGTTGTTCACAAATATGCTATCACTATCATCCTGGTTGTGCCAGCTCCTCCTTTCTGCAGCTTGAGGAAGAAAAGTAATAAAAAAGATATTTAGCTCCTTGTGAATAACAAAGTAAATGTTTTGGAGTCTAAAATCCAGACTTTGCATCCAGTTGCAATGACAGTGTGATCATTTTGTGCTTGTAGAGACACCTCCTCCAGGCTATTTGAGTGAGGATGGAGAAACTAGTGACCACCAGATGAACCCCAGCATGGACGCAGGTAAGTCATCTTTTGCCATTTGCTGCAGCTTTCTAGTTCGTATCAGAGACTTTTTAAAAGTTTTTCTTTGTGGCGCTGAAGATCAGATGGTGGCTTGAGGTATTTGATCCCTGTCGGAGTGCAGATGTAGCCTGACATCTCACATAAAGCGCAGGGCTGTATGTTTTAGAGCTGCTGGTGAAAGGTACAGCGTGTTCCTGTTCTCCTCAAAGTCCATCAGCAGATTCTGCTAAGCAGGAGACTGAAGCACTGGAGACAGTTTGTGTTGTATTTGCATCCACACATTTGTATGCACATGAAAATTTTGCACGTAGCTGGCACTTTGCTTCAGAGGCATTTTTCTGATTGTTTGGTCATTTTCATACTGAAATGTCCAATTTAACTGTATTTGAAATTATCACTAGGAGATTTGTTTATGAACGCGTTTATCATTTGGTGAATGTATCCCAAAGAAAGTTGAAAGTCTGGGTTCTCTCTCATTGCCAAGCAAACAAGAAACCAGGTGTAGAATGAGCAGCCTTAGTGTTTGTGCTGATTTGTATCAATGCTTTAAAATTCAACATGCAGGTCTCATCTTCCGGGGGGGAATTGTTTAAGGCATCCTGTTGATCTGAGTGGTGTCTCTGCTCGTGAGGAAGAACTGCTGAATCAGAGTCCTAATTCGTAAAACTTCTACGTGAAAGGCAAAAACACATCCTTGGTTAGAAGGGCTGATGCTTTACAAGAGGGATATGCAAATGCATGGCATAATGCATTGCATAATGATAGACACACAGAGCGTAATTAATGCAGATACCGCACTCCAATATCTTGGTTTCTGAGCCTGTTTTCAGCCGTAGAGCATACGTGGGATTCCAAAAGAGGGGTGAGCGATTTGCAGCCTTTCACCGCAGTTCCACAGATGGAGGAGGGCAGTGTGGGCTTGTTTGTCTACATCAAACTTAAACCTATTGACACAAACCATTTTAGCGCATACAATTATTGGTAATGTGGTTGACGTGTGGAATGTATGTATGGCTTTTTGGAAAGTGGACTGGAATGGGATTGGTCTGGAAGATGCTATAAATACCCAATTTATGTTCAAATGCTCTATCCCTTCCTTCAGATGTCATGGACTTCCCTAGAAAATAGAAAAACAAATTTTAAATAAACCGTCTGAACTCACTGAGAAGAAAAAAAAAGAAGAGCTGTAGCACCCTGTGGCATCCAGAGCCTGTGGAAATTGCTCTGCACGTCCAAGTGCAGATATTTGGAATACATGCACTAAATTGAAATGACAGGGGATAAAATACCAACAGTTGTTTGGTCAGATCTTTTCACCTTGATCTAATACTCATTGTCCCCAAACCAGTATGATTTTTTGATACAAAGTGGTATGGTTTTGATTGTTACGAGTACATTTTGTGCCTGGCAATGTAAAATCAAGCTCTCAAACGCCCAGCTAACTCTGTTTGACCGTAGCTGTCATGACAGCAACTGGGTTTGTGATAACTGCAATTGAAAATAAACCAGACAACTGCGTGCTCGGTTTTGAACATTAATGGGTTAAGCTGAAGTGAATGCATTATGAAGATGCTTAGCAGTATTGCAGATGTAGCAAGCTGATATAATTAATAGCATTTGGAAGCTCTTGTAAAGAGTAATCAACATCAGAGGAGCTGCTGGTGTCACAAAATGAGACTTGAGTGGGAAGGGAGTTATCCCTCCAACAAGCCTGGGCAGCTCTGAAGATTTTCTGCAGGAGATTTTCCTTGTGCAGATGCTATCCTAATAATTACAATGTCTTGATTTTCAGGTTCTCCAAACTTATCACCAAACCCTATGTCTCCAGCACACAATAATCTGGGTAAGCATGCGATCTTGAGAACCGAGTGTAATTACAGTCAAGATAGCGACGTTTTAGAGATGATGTTATTTCTTGAGGTTGTGCGCTTTTGACGAGGTTGTGAGTACCGTTGATGTTCCTTTCTGCTAATCCTCTTTGCCATGATAAGAGTGGTTCGTAGTAACTATGTGAAATAAAGAAATCTGAACTTATATCAGAGTTAAACTAAAAACCAAGAAATGCTGGCAGACAGATACCGGAAAGAATGAGTAAATGACTGCAGAAAATATACCCATGTTTGATTACATGAGTTTGAAAGGAAAATATATGGCTGTTTTGCTGGTGATTTTGTATTATTATATTTTTAAAGGATACAGATTGAGGTTAAATTTTGCCTCCTGAAAAGTTACTTTGTAAATTTGTAGTGCTTACTGGTCTCTTTTACAATGTACCAGAGCGCCTTGTGGGTTTTTTTATGCTTATTAGCTTGGTGTTACATTCATTATGGGGCAAGTGCTGTTAACCACGTATCGTGGATGGGGGCTGAGGTTCAGACCAACAGATCTGCTTCGTCAGCTCAGGCCATCATCTGCTTTATTGAAGGGCAGCAGAGACATCATATCCCACGTCCCCAGCAGAGCAAGCATGTTACACCAGGGGAGGTTTAGATTGGATATTAAGAAAAATTTATTAATGGAAAGGGCTGTGGGGCATTGGAACAGGAGCCCAGGGCAGTGCTGGAGTCCCCATCCCTGCAGGGTTGGACAGACAGATGAGGTTCTCAGGACATGGGCAGTGCCGGGGGCGGGGGAACAGTTGGGCTTGGTCTTGAGGGTCTTTTCCAACCACAATGGTTCTGTGATCCTGTGTAAGTTACAGTATGGACTGAGCAAAGTGGAGGAGGTTCCTTGGTTGCTCTGCAGCTGGGGAGTCCAGATAAATGGGCAGAGGGCAGGAATGCGAGCAGAGGGAGAAGCAGATGTCATGGACAACCTTACTTGAGCATCAGAGGTCTTCGTGGGGTCTTCTGCTCCAACAAAGCCGGAGGAATGTTGTAGGGGAGGTACACAAACCACAGATGGGCTGTGGGATTTTTCTGACCCACCAGCCCATTGGTTTTCTTCAAGCAAACTCGAGTTGCACTGCAATGTTGAGTTATCTTTCCCCTGCCTAAATCCATCCAGGAAGATAGTCCAAGCCTAAGTGCTGTTTGAAACCACTGATGTCACCGATTCACTCCTTAACCTGGAGACACTCAACAGGAGGAAAGCTGAAGAAGGAGTAGCAGTTGAAAGGGGCCGTTAGCTGTGAGATACTTCGTTGTGGCTGTCTCTGAACCTCTGGTATCTCCTCAAGTGGCTCTGCTCTTTATTTTCTTACCTACAGACATAAAACGTCTGGTCTTCATCAGTTTGAGCTCTTACCCTATTTGAAATTGCTCTCAAAGGTCTGTCATAAAAAGCACTCCTAGCTCTGGCTCTGCGGATCAGCTCTCTAAGTGTTCATTAAGCCAGCAGACAGAGGCCACTTGATATTACTCTTGAACAACCACAGCCATAAAGTTTACATATGCTTTTAATCCTGGCACAGGGTACTTTGACACCGTGCCAGAATTTGTCAGTCGTTGGCTGACTTGTGGATAACTTGGGGCTGTTGGAGGGGGGATTTCTTTTCTCTTCTTTTTTTTTTTTCCCAAACCATGGAATATATTGCCACGGCACCACTAAATTTTTATTTGCTTTAACTGTTAAAGCGTAAGAAGAGAATACATGGCTGACTTATTTTTATTTCCTTTTTTTTCTTTTCATTTGAATCCATTATGCTCCAGTGTGCTGCCTAGGAGTTAATGAGAATTTCTAGCATTCTTTTTCAGCCTAAAAATAAAAAGCCAATTACATGTAACAAAACCAACCTGGCAAGTTGACTGTGGCATCTGCCTTACATAAGGAAGAAGGAGTTTCTAGGAAAGAGGCCCCAATGCATATTCCTTTCTAGCAAGGACAGCGGTTATTAACACGTGCTGCTCAGCTGATGGGTCTGTTGGACGTTTAATGTGCTGTCTGGTGACAGAAACTAAGTAGGAGCAGGTGAAGCTGGTTAACCACAAGGAATCTCTTTGTAGTCTAAGGAGGAGACGTCAGAAGAGCATTTTAACTTACCGACATTAAAAGTCACCGTCAAGTTTTGCAAACCAAATATTTATTGCTCTTAGGCAAGAGCTTCCACAAATTAAGAACTTATTGTCTCTCTTTAAAATTTTATTGTTATTTTTGAGTGTGAGGAAGCTACAAAACCATAAGTGGAATGATGTGTAGCTGAGCAACTCTTGAAACCGTCAGATGACAAAACTGTCACCATCTGTACCTTGCAGATGGCGCACCCAAGGTAGGGAGCTGCCGAGAGCGGGGTACCGAGCACCAGCAGCCCTTCCGGCCTTCCCCTGGCCGGCTCTGCCGCCCGGAGAGGGGCTGCACAGGCTGGGAAAGCAGGCTCTTTCCTCAGCGTTGCAGGTTCTCTCTCCAGTGAGACAGAAGTTACTCGGTGCTCAGTGGCCCGCAGTGCTCGGGCTGTTGCTGTGCTACGTAATTCTGTGGATAAGCAAAATACTCCACTGTCTAGGGCTATCCTTTGATCTGCAGGAGTTTAATCGGGCTTTCCCCGTGCTTTTGTTGAGAAAATTGAATAGAAATATAAAACACACAATGGTGCACGATGAGGAAAGTTATCAGCAAGCTCTTGGCAGTGGAGTGCGGTGGGTTTTTGCAGTTTTGCCATTAAGAAAATAACGTCACGGTATTGGTGTCCGTTTATTTGACCAGAACAACCTGAAGCTTTTAAAACAGTTTACTGTGTGTCAGCTGAACTTTGGACTTAAATCCCATGGCCGTATTCCAGAGAATTACAAAGGCAATAAACTACCAGGAGGCAAACCAGCTCGGACAATAGAAGCAAGGTTCGTTTGAGGTGCAATGCATGTATTTCAGCGTAAAGCTGTAAGACTGTGGTATGGGATTGGAGTAATTTAGGGAGGTTCATCTTTCCATTCACAGTCACAAAAGTGTTGCGAGGTAACATATTGGGATTTTTTTTTTTTCTCCTTTCAGCTTGTGCGTTTGATTTGGAAGCATTCTAGTTTTGATCCAACATTTCAGTTGTCAAGTTTCGAGTTGTCAAACATAAGCTTTAAATGGAAGTTAGAGATACCCAGTGATCTCTTCTGTATTGCTGAAATATGAACTGGGAAAAATACAGAAAACAACCCGAATGAAAGGAGAGTTGCCAGCATTATGTGGACACGGCGAATGAAGTCAGGGAGTTTACACTGGCCGAGGGCCAGGCCTGAGGTTTCATGCGTATTGTTATTTTGGAGCGAGGCCGTCCCTTGGTGTACAGGAAATCCATTGTCAGTGTTTGCTCCGCAAAAGCCTTGACGCAAAAGCTGTAAGTGAAATAAGCACATACCCCACGGTCAAATCCATCAGTAACATCAGCCGCTGTTACTCGTTGTGTTGAAACACCATTTCCCGGGCAGCGAAAAGCCCTTCTCAGAGCACAGAGGGGAAGGGAGCGTGTGCATCTATTTGTCTTTTCCTTTCTGAGGAGGGGCTTAGAATTAATATTCATACAATCATGAAACAGTTTGGGTTTTAGGGCCCTCCCAAGCCCCCCCAGTGCCCCCCTGCCATGACAGGGACATCTTCACCAGCTCAGGTTCTCAGAGCCCCGTCCAGCCTGGCCTGGGATGTCTCCAGGGATGGTTCATCCACCACCTCTCTGGGAACCTGGGCCGGGCTCTCACCACCCTCAGGGCAACAATTTCTTCCTCATGTCCAGCCCTAATCACCCTCCTTTAGTTTAAACCATCACCCCTTGTCCTATCACAACAGGCCCTGCTCAGAAGTCTGTCCCCATCTTTCTTGTCAGCCCCTTTTAAGTCCAGAAAGGCCACACTAAGGTCTCCCCGGAGCTTCTCTTCTCCAGCTGAACACCCAGCTCTCCCAGCCTGTCCCACAGCAGAGCTGCTCCAGCCTCGGGTTTCTGTGGCCCTGATACACTCAAATAACATCTATCAGTAATTTCTGATATACATTGTGTATCAAATGCATTGACCGAAACCAGGATAACGTCCTCTGTTATGCTTGCAGCATATGTTTTAGAGACTGCAAAGCAGCCAGCAGATTTTTCTTCTGCAGCTGGCCAGATAGGAATAGTTCTTTAACCCGGGAGGGAAGGAGCGCTGTGGGTGCCGTCCCAGTACTCAGTGGACGCTTGTGACAGCAAAGCTGTGGTGAGTCAAGGCTGGAATTGTATGGAGGTGGATCAAGTGAGATTTGCTTGGGTTTAATGCATCACGGTTTAGTTGATTGTGTACCCCCTCAGGCTGCTTTGGCTTCAGCAGAGCTACATTCTCTTCTCCCCTAACAGTAAATCCATAAATTAAAAGTGAATATTCAGGACAGCTCTAACAGAAGAGGTAACTCACTCATCCCATGACAGCTTAAGCCGAGGCCTAAGACCACAAATTGCAGGAGAATGCAGCATCATTAGAAGCTTGGTTGCATTTTTTAGAGACAAGTTTTCCTCCAAAATAGGATTTGTTGGTTTGTGTCTTTCCTCAAGTTGCAAATAAGCTGGAAATAACATTTCCGTCCACCCTTCAGCGGGGAATCCACAGTTCCCTTGGGTCGCAACCAAGCGGAGGTGGTTTCTGAAGGAAAGGACCACAAAACTGTGGAGAGCAATACAGGCTGCAGTGTTTTTATAACTTGTGCAGTACCAATCTGAGGGCATTACTTAAGGATCAACAAAAGTTGGTCTGATTTCTCTGGATCTGAGCAGCCCTTCAGTTGGAAAGGCACTTGCCGTGGAACAAGAGTGCAGGCACGTGGAACACGGTCTGTTTTCTCAAGCGGGTGGACGCACCTTAAGAGGCTGATTAGTGCTGGTATTGGCTGTACGTACAAGAGAAAAAGGCAGAAACAGTGAACTTGTGTGACTGGTGGGTGTGTTCACCTGCGGATGTCAGGAGGGGGCCTTGCTGTGAGATAGAGAATGGTTTAAACCGTGACGGGACGGCAGGTGTGCCGTGTCTCTGAAGTGGGCCTTCTGCTGAGCTGCCCGCTGGGGCCCCTCCTACGAGCACCACGTCCTTTTCCGTCAGGGGTGGACGTGCTCTTTCCTTTGTGGGTGTTATGTGGGGAGGAGAGCAGGAACATCGGGCTTTGCTTGCGATAGAGCATTTTTCTTTCAGATTCTATAATTAAGGAAAGAGAGACTGTGAAAGAAGCTGGGAATGGGTATGAGCTCCAAAATTCATAGACTTCGAAGATCTGCTGAAGATCATGAAGTTCCCCAGATGCACTTTTATTCAAGTCTGTATTAGTTGTCAGTAAAGTTTGTAACAAAGCAGGAACCGAAGTTTTTTTCATTATTGTTACCTACCTTGGCAGCTCCTCCAGCACAGGAATGGGGGGGAAAGCAGCGCGGCTTTGGGCTGAAGCCAGCCTGCTTCTGCCTGTGGTTACGGAGTTGGTTACGGAGTTAGCAGCAGGCGCCAGATGAGAAATGACTCTCAAACTTCTACGGATCCACTCTCTTCAGTGCGAGAGGGGCTGCCATGGTAAACACCTGTCTTTGGTTTTTGGGAGCTGATCTCTTAAGCCTCAGATTCGCCCGAGCCTTGCAGGAGCAGCAGATGGGGAAGCCCATGGAGAAAACTGGGGTTTGCTGCTTGATGTCAGCTCCGTGGCCAGCTGGGAAGTTGCTCTGTTCTGCTTTGGAGCTGCATTTGAATGGGGATGGAGTGAGAAACTGGGGGAAGGACCAGAGGGAATTCTTCTCTCCTTTTTATTTCCTGCATCAAATGGGAAGAATAGAGCACTTATCAGTTACCTTTGTCTGCTTTCTGCTTCCTCCGCTCGGCAGATTCTTGGCTTGGGGCAGGACTGGGCAGCACTTAGTGCGGTATTTCCAAGAATATTTGATTTGAGGCTTCCCCAGCTGAAATCTCATGGGCTCCAATGGGAACAGTTAAATCATTCGATGCCATTTGAATGTCCCACCTTTCATGCTATGAGATCTTTTCTTCCTGAGGCTGCCTCAGCCCCATTCTGCTCATGAACTTCGGTCCTTTCCCTTCGCTCCACAGCCCGAGTCAAACCATAACCCCGGTAAAAGAGATGTGTCCTCATCTGTTGGGGATTTTCTTTTGAAAATTTGAGATCACTTGGACTGGTAGAAAGGATCTGATTTTGTAATTACTTTGATGCCAATATTACATACGATTTGCTGCGTATTGCAGACAACTCTACTGGTTTCATCAGCGCCAGAGAGATCGTAGCAGGGTCAGTGAGGATGAAGGTGGGACTTGCTGGTCTAAGTGCTCAGAATTCGGGTTCTGGAGCTCTGTGTTATTTACAGCAGGTTTGTGCCTTGCTCTTTCTGAGCTTCTCTGTTTCTCCCTTTTTTCTTCTCTTCTCTTTTTAGGGTGCTGGCCACCTAAAACTGATTCTACATTTCATAGTAAAGCTAGGTTTGTTTTTAAAATGTTCTCCGGTGTGAAGGTGGTTACGTGACAGCCCACTTGCGAAGTGACTGATGTGTTCGACTATTTGTGATTGTTCCGTGTGCTAAAAGCTTCAGGGGTGATGTAACTTTCTAGCTGCGCTCCATTAAAACCTGTCAAGTAATTAAAGTTTGGTGGTTCAAGTGAGCCCAAGGAATGCAGCAGAACAGTATTTCAAAACAGTTGCTTTTTTTCGTCCCCCCTTCATTCCCTTTTCATCCTTCTCCTCCCGAGGGCCTCTGATTGGTTTTGCTTTTCGTTTTGTGCAGACCTGCAGCCTGTTACCTACTGCGAACCGGCCTTCTGGTGCTCGATATCCTACTACGAACTGAACCAGCGTGTGGGAGAGACCTTCCACGCCTCCCAGCCCTCCATGACCGTGGACGGCTTCACCGACCCGTCCAATTCGGAGCGCTTCTGCCTTGGTTTGCTGTCCAACGTGAACAGAAACGCAGCAGTGGAACTCACCAGGCGACACATCGGTAATTTCTGTTCCCTTGGTTTAGTCGCTGTCTTTCAAGGTCTTCCCACCTGCATGTGAAGCTTTTTTTCAGCTGGTCGGTTTTAGAGCACTGCGATGTTTGAATATCCATGGTGCTCTAGCGAGCTAATCTTCCATAAAGAAACACTAATTGTATTGTCTCATAAAAGTATAATTTAAAAAATGCACTGAGGAACATTAAAATTACTGCAAGTAATAGACAGAATTTAAGCTTTTACATGCACTCTTTCGTATTTGGATGGATGTCAGTGATAATCTCGTGTATTCCTTTTCCCTCCTGCATGATTTTGTTTCTAACTGACTGTTCTTTTATAAATGGAAACTTAGTTCCTTCGTTTTCATCTCCATTTCCATTTTTCCTGCTTATACTGCAAGCTAACATTCCATTTTGTTTCTGGTTAAACTCGCACTGAATAGAATATCCCAGATTTATGCAATTTTATTAAAAGGCAAAATGGCTTATGCTTTGCTGTGCTTTCTGCTGACTTCTGTCAAAATGAACCTGCTTTTTGTCCTGATTTTGTTCTACTTTATACCCTTTCCTGAGCATTAAACTTCCATACAGGAGGATCTTTCTTTACTTGTTTCTAATATGATTTCCATCACCAAAAAAACCCACCCAAACCCCCCCAAAATTCAGAAATCAGTCTTTAAATTCAGCAGGCTCCTTATGCTCTATGGAAGAATGAAAGCAAGATATTCAAACAGGAACGTAAGACCACAGCAACTATTTATTTGAGCAACAAAGACGTATTCTTGAAATTTCTTTCTTTATTAACTGAGATTTTAATAATTTGTGTGAACTACTCCTATGGGAAATGTATGTTTGTATACAATGTAGTCTCAAGTAAAAGGCAATGACTTGAAAACGTTGTATAATTTAATTCCAAGTCACTGAGTAAATAAGCAGACGTTTGTATCCAGCTGTGATGACTTTTCATAAAAGGCTGAAAACCGTATGTGAGCTGATAGAACATTCGTGTGGGAGGTATCAGACGTGTATCTCTGGAGTAAGAGGCCGTGAGGTGGTAAATGTATCCTAGTCCAGGCTGGGACTGACGGTGGGGCCAGAGAGTGTGATTCTGGCTTTGTATATTGGTCCTCCTGCCATCCTCAGCTTAGCTTGCTCACCAAACAAATTCATTGCTCCCAATGGGGTTAACTAGTGGGCCAAAAAAGGTGCTTTTCATTTGCCATCGTTCACAGTTCAGCTGCTTTTTGCGGGCTGTCCCGTGCAGAGCTTGGCTACGTCTCACCAGCTCGTCTTGCAGATGTTGCAGATGAACGTTCCAAACTAAACCCAACGTGCTCCCTGTGTTTCCCAGGCCGGGGAGTGAGACTTTACTACATCGGCGGCGAGGTGTTTGCCGAGTGCCTTAGCGACAGTGCCATTTTCGTCCAGTCTCCCAACTGCAACCAGCGCTACGGCTGGCACCCGGCGACGGTCTGCAAGATCCCGCCAGGTAAGGGTTCGACCTCTTGGGATCCTGCGCGGGCTGTGCAAAGCGAGCTCTGGGCCAAGGTAGGCGCGGATTTGCTGATCTCTGCTCCCGGCAATAATCAGGAACTTCTGCCCTATTATAAGCAACTTGACAACTTAAGCAGGGCATTTTTTATAGCATAAAGGATGAAGTGCTGATCAAGGAGGTACAATGCCTGCTCCAGCAACTGTCTGCACCACATTCATCCGAGCAAGAAGAAACGATACTTCAGGATCTGTGCAGAACTAAGAGCAGAATCTGCCGCTTGTCCCCTGCAGTGTTTTATCAGTCCATTATTGTAATGGTCATATTTATAATTCTGTTTGTACCTTTAAGAAAAAAAAATATAGCATAAGAAATTTGTCTGAATTTAGATTCACCCATAATACATGTAAATTGTTATTTTTTTCTGTTCTGTGATAAAACTCCCTCCGCTTTGTGAATTAGTTTTATTCTAGGGTAATCGCATTTGCAGGCACCTTGTTCTGGTTACAGCAAACGTGTGTCTGAAGTATGCTGAGACATTCCAAGAGAATGTATTGCATCTGTCTAGGAAGAAAAGACTTTTTTGCTAGATACATGCAGGAGCTAGGATGGAGGGATGCCATTCGAAAAGGAATGTAGCTATTTAGTTAGGCTTACAAAAGCTATTTTTTAACAGTTAAAAGTATGTAGATATTTATAAAATGAACTTTTTGTTTAGAAATATTTGAGTAAAGGTTGTCTTTCTTCTGAGAAGAGACCCATACGCTGCAAGCCCTGGCCCATCTCAATGGGTTTCCTTTCTCAGGCACTTGGGGAGCAGCTGCCAGTGTTGCAAACATGACTTAATTCTCCAGCCACATCACACGAGTCCACCCCGGCTGGAGTCAACATCTGAGGACGCAAACAACCCACCATTTCCGCTGTAGATTCATCTCAGGCACATGTGTTTGGCCTCCAGCTCTCCCCACTTCTGCCACAGCCTTTGGCCGCCTTCTCAGACTCATCTTCAAATCTCCGCTGGGTTTGAAGCAGTTTCTTCATTCCCTTGTTGACAAGGTCGCGTCGTACCCGCTCCTCCCAGTCACAGCCGCGGACAGACCAGTTCCCATCCGGCCCTGAAGCCGGAACCGCCTGGAAACCTCACCCTGATCAAGTGTTTTTGCTTCCCTTGCCCCACAGCTCTTCCTCTGCCTCACTCTGGTGCTCTGACCCTTCTTATTTTCCCCTGTAGGCTGCAGGATTCCCGCCACGGCTTCCCCTGGGCCCTTGGGCTGGGCTCTGCTCTGGGCATGAAATGGGAGGTTTTTCTGCAGCTGCTGAGCTGTTGCGTGTGGCTGCGTTTTGCTCGATGCAGTTTGACCCCAAGCCAGATGACAGGATGAGTCCAGCCCAAGAGAGGAGGCTCAGGAGTGATTTGTAGAAAAAAAATACAATTCATCGCAGTCCAAATCGGTTGTTTTCCAGGCTTGGCCCGTATCTAGTGAGCATTAGTTGTGTGCCAAGTTGCGGAGCTTAACTCATTTCTTGTTATCTGGGAGAAATTAAGCACAGCAACACTTTTTATAAAGAGTTCTGTATGTATTTATTTATTTGAACTCTGAAGGATGTTGTTATATTTCACCTTCAACATCCAAAACCAGTTGAATAAATTGTCCTCAGCCTTTTATCTGGGACTGAAAGTAGGGGGAAACCCCAGTTTTAAAGGAAAACATGGTATAGTTACATTTAAGAGACGATTATAGAAGCAGCAGCTCTGCTACCAGCCTTTTTACCCCTGATACCTGGTTTCTGACTTGCCGGGGCGGTTTCACTTCAGAACTTCGCCGTGATTTCTGCTGACAGGCACCCCGCAAACCCAGCAGCAGCGCGTTCCCATTGCCAGCCCAGGCATTCCTTCCTCCCAGACCCCGCAGCCATTGCTGTTGTTCAGCGTTATGGTCATAGCTGGGCTTTTAAATCACAAAATGAGGGACATGATTGTGAAGGAGGTAGAAGGAGGTTCCAGATGAGGCTCCCACGAGGTCTCGTAGATCACAACCTGCTGGGTGGGCACCAACATTCACCGTTCTCTGTCCTGTAACACGCTTTATTTCCTTTTCAGCATATGATCTGTCGAAATGTGGCAGCCTTGATTCCTTTTTTCTGAAATGCTGTGTTTAAACCACCTGTGTATGGTGTCCCCTGGCCTGGGGATATGGGAAAGCAGCACTGAGTTTCTTTCCATCCTCAGAGGGAAATGGATTTCTTAATCTGGCTCAGCTAACGCCTCGTTCTTGTGTCACATCTTGTCGTGGTTTTTTTCCACAGGATGTAACCTGAAGATTTTTAACAACCAGGAATTCGCGGCTCTGCTGGCGCAGTCTGTGAATCAGGGCTTCGAAGCCGTGTACCAGCTCACCAGGATGTGCACCATTCGCATGAGCTTCGTCAAGGGATGGGGCGCAGAATACAGGTCAGGAACCTGGCGATACGCTTGCTCTTGCCATTGCCACTCCTGTATTTCCCAGCTCTTTCCTCAGCATTTACACGGGGGCATTCACCGAGTGTCCCTCCGGTGGTGCAGGTGGGTTGTGCTCGTCGTGTTCATCCCGCCTCTGGTTTTTCCCATCCTACCTGTATAAAACACATATCTGTGATGCACCTGGATGACCACGTGCATCTGGTCAGTGTTGTGTGAACCAACAGCTTTACCTGAAGCACAGCAGATAAATCCACATGGCCTGTGTAGGAACTATTATATATCTTTTTTCTTAAAATTAGACACATATTTGATAGTTTGAGTATTTTACGACTACCCCGTTATCAGGACGGGATCAGTGTGAGTGCTTCATAATAGATATGGATTGGGTTTGATGCTTCTTTTATCAGGCACTAATTCAATTAAAATAAAAGCAGGTGGGCTTGAAAATTTACGTTTGGAAGAATTGTGAGAGTTGCTGCAAAATTATAGTTAAATTTCCTCATCCTTTCCTCAGTGCCTGTCAGAGGGCGGTTGCTTAAATGTGAGCAGCGGCAGAGGGAGAAGCAGGATGACTGTTTTTCCCAGTGAATAGTGAAGATAAAAAAGGAGATGTAGCAGGGTCTGGTGTTTGGGAGTGATGATGTGGTTGTTCTGACCGCACGGGGACAACGTGAGGAACACGGGACCCCGGAGCTCGTGCTGCTGTCGCTGCACCGCGTTACCAAGCAAACGCCTCTCAGTAGTAGGAAAACAAATGTCGTTTTTTGAGAGAGAACGCTGGCAAGGGTTTAAGCCAAATGTGGTTTTTGAAATGCTTACTTGACGTTGTACCCTCGCAATCTGTGGCCCTATTTGAAAACCTGGGGGCAGGAGGCTGTGCCGGGGTGTGGATCAGCTGCAGCCCGGGCCCTGCGCTACTCTCCCGCTTTCTTCATTTCTCCAGATGTTTGGAGTCCATTTTGTTTTGAAATCGCCCTGCGCCCGGGCCAGCGCGTTTCAGCCCTGGCTCGCAGCCACGGCTCGCAATGGAATCCAGCTGAGCGTGACTTACGGAAAGTCCACGATCTCAGTGGAGTATCGCGGTCGTGCAGCCCTGCGCTCGTGCTGACTGCACCAGAGCTGCTCTCCTGCTCCTTCATTCCCTTGCCACAAAACGCTGTAACACGTCAGATGGCCTTTGTCAGGGCACGGTTATTCGTTGAACTGGTTGATATATAAAAACATTGCAGCGGGAGCTGCATCCAGAGCCCGTTCCAGTGATTCCTGCCGCCTGAGCCGTCTGAGCGGGGGCGTTTGGTGCGCCAGGGGTTTGGGGGAGGAACGGGGGGAGAAGCCCATTTAACAAGCAGCCGTGACACGGAGGTTTCTCTCTGGGCAGCGAGAGCCGCTGGAGCGAGCTGGAGTCACACAGGGCTTGGGGGGCTTGCCTTGCGGAATGCGCTGGGTCGGCTGGAAGGCAGAGCGAAGGTTCTTGGATTAGGTTGGCAGAGAGAAGCGCGGCAGCCCCACAAACGTTGGCTTTCGGCACGGCGGCTGGGACAGTTGGACCGCTCGGCTTACGCTGGTTTGGGCAGCGAAGGGGAGCGTTCTGTGTGAAGTTAAAGCGGGCTTTATTTTTTTCTGGGACCTGAGAGGTTTGGATGCTTCAGTGAAGCTGACAGAGCGAGGTCGGAGCGCTGCTGGCCCTGGCCTGCGGGGCTCCTGCCCAAACAGCTCCTGGGACACCCCGAACGCCGAACCCTGCCCGTCAATTGCTGTGCAGGACAAACCCACCCACACTTGGGGCATTGCCGGCCTGGGACACCCCGAATGCCGAACCCTGCCCGTCAATTGCTGTGCAGGACAAAGCTGCCCATCCGGCCACCGGGGCATCGCCGGCCCCGCCAGCGCCGGGATGGGTGGGACCTGCCCTTCAGTTCAAGGCATGAGCCGTAAGGATTAACGAACAGAAGGGGTTGCAGCCCTGGGCCAAAGCCTTGCAGGGGGGCAGGGGGGGCAGCGGGGGGGGGGGGGGCGCCCCCGCAGCCCAGGGACCCGACCCTGCTCAGCAGCCGTTCCTCCCCACAGACTTTGTTTCTCCCTCCTCCGAACAGGTTCCCAGGACGGTTCTGTGGGGAACGAGGGTGTAACCCGCGGCCGTGTGCAGGCTGTTCGGGGAACGCTCCTCCTGCCAGCAGCCGGCCCTGCCTCTGCCTCTGCCTGCCCGCAGAGCTGTGCGGGCCCTCGGCCCAGCGGGCCGGCCCGGGCCCTGCGCCCGCCTCCCTTTGCCCTTCCTCTCCTGCTCGGCTCCCGCTCTTCCACCTGGCGACGTTCCGCGGGCTCTGCCCTCGGGGACAGCGACACAGAGGCAGCCTGGAGAGCGGACACGAGCTCTGCGGCAAGCAGAAGTAACAGCGCGGTGTGTGCTGGGGCAGCGGGACGTGCCCTGCCCTCCGGCCACGGCCACCAGCGCGCCGGGGATTTTAAAACACCCGCTTTACTACCGTGTTCCTGCTTTGCTGCAGCTTTTTACACGGTGCAGCATCTCTGCTTCTTTTGAGGCAGCTGATCAGATGCAAATCTGTTGGAGTGGCCCATACGTAGAGAAATGTAACGTATTCGGTAAACTGGTTGCGTTGCTATCTATTTAGGAGAGGCAAGGTCTGCAAACTAAAACTGAAGAATTTTGCTTAGGTGAACACCGTCCTTTCTCTTGAGGGAATCAGATGCTGCCCGTTTTCAGGAATCTGAGTAGTAAAGAGGTTACATAGTGAGCTGCTCCTCTGGGACCGTAAGAAATGCAGAGAGAAAAGGTCGGGTTTTTAACAGAAGTTGGCAGCGCAGGCCAAAAGCGCGTTATAGAGAGAGACGTTTCTTTGGCCCCACCTGCAAGACTGTTGTCTAAGCAGGAAAGAATGCTCTGGTAGCTGTGAAACCTTTTCGCATTTGTACAGGTTTGTAAGTCACATTTCAGTTACCTTTCTGTTTTGTCCTCCCGCAGGCGGCAGACGGTGACCAGCACTCCCTGCTGGATCGAGCTGCACCTCAACGGGCCCCTGCAGTGGCTGGACAAGGTCCTGACGCAGATGGGCTCCCCGAGCATTCGTTGTTCCAGCGTCTCCTAAGGAAGCGGCTCCGGGGCGGGCGGGGGAACGGGCACTCTGGAACATGGAATTGGCTTAACCCTTAGTGAAATGCAAAGTGCGTAGCAAACAAATCCCCCGTTATCCAAGTGGTGAGAAAAAAACCCAAACTGCTAAACAAAAAGGTGGGTTTCCTTTGTTTTTTGTTTTTTAAAACTAAATACCCATTTAAGCCACTTCCACTGAAACTGCCAGCACTTTGGTGACGATGCTGCGGGCCATTGCCGTTCGGGGTGGAAGCTGGAGTTCCCGGTGACGGAACAGCTGGGCCGGGTGCAGCGAGCCGGGCCGCGAGGACACACGGACACTCACGGGAAACTTCACATCTGCCCCCGGCTCGCGGCACACGGCGTCCTGGGCGGCCACACGCTTGGGGCCAACGCTGCTCCCCCCTCTCCATCCACCTGCTCCTCCCGACTGCAGCAGCGTGGGGAAAAGGAAGCGTTCAGAGCACACAGAACTGATTCCCCCAGGAATGTTCCCAAAAGGAAGGAATTCCCCCCCGGGCTACAAAGGAGGAGGCAGAGCCTTGCGGGATGCAGCTCACGTTCTCAGACTGGAGCGGCGCGAAGCAAAAGGCCCAACTTAAAGCTCCTTCTGCTGTTGCCACGCGAGTTTTGCCGCTCGCAAGCAGACACTTGTTGCGTGGGGAGCTCTGCCCGGCTGGGTCAAACCCTCGCTGCCGCGCCGTCTGTTCCCATTAACCACGGAGGGTTTGTATTTTGTTTTCCCAGCCTGTCGGGTGCCCCGGCGCTTGGTGCAGTCCGGGGCTGGCGCAGCACGGCGGGAGCAGCACGTCTGCCGCACCGAGCGCGCGGCTCACACCTCGCTCCAGCCGATGGAAATGCTCCGAATGTGGGGGTTTTGCCTGGAGAAATCGGGAGAGTTTTGTATTTACTTGTATTATAAAATGTTCATTTTCAATAGACATGCTCCAGCCTGTTTAATATTATTTTTTCCCTGCAGCAACTGTCATGGCAAACAACTTCCACAACTGGAAAAAGCCCCAGCACTTGTTTTTATGGTTCAAATTTGCCAAGTAAGTCTCATAACTTTGTCAGTGCTATCCAGTTATCTGTTTCTTTACATCTGTATTGAATATCACATGCATTTGTGCCAAAATATTAGAAGGGGGAGAGGAGATGATCAGTTTCCTATGGAAATCTTTTTTCTTTTTATTTTTCATATCCAAAAGATGAGCACCCGAGCTGGTTTTCTTCCCGAAACACGAAATGTCATTTTGTGTATGAAATTTAAATTCTGAGCAAGATTGTGGTGGTGGTTTGTGCTCCTGAGCGATCCGGGCACTTTGGAGTCTCCTCTGGCAGAATTCTGACGGCAGGTTTCTAGGATTTTTAAATTTTAGTTTAGTTTTCGCAACGTGTCTGATTTCAGTGAAATCTCTGATTGCACGGACTTGTGCAGTAGGAGTAGCTGCATAAAGTAGGATTTCTTGCCCACTTTGAAAGCCGGTCCGTCGTGGGGTGATTGGGCTCATGCTGTCAGACACAGGTTTCTAACGCAGGTGCAAACAAAAATGGATCCTGACTTGGTGGCAGTGT
This sequence comes from Pampusana beccarii, assembly GCA_013399365.1. Classification (NCBI taxonomy): domain Eukaryota; kingdom Metazoa; phylum Chordata; class Aves; order Columbiformes; family Columbidae; genus Pampusana; species Pampusana beccarii. The sequence continues at coordinate 243,319 of VWYH01005265.1, read as the reverse complement.
TTGACTTGCTGGTTTGGTGAGACAGGGAATAAAACCTGCCATGTAAAATGGCCCCAAGTTTCCCGCCCCAGTTCCTTTAAGTCACCTTTGCTTGTTTTAGTGGACAAACTGTCTGTGTACTGGCGGAGGACGTTGGGCTCCGCGGTGCCGTGTGCATTAGCAGCAAAAATGAAACCTTAAACGCCTGTGCCGGTGGGAGCAGGACCCGACCTGACCTGCAATAAAGCCCAGCTTTAATACCAGGTTTGTTCACAAAACCGTCTCCTCAGCCAGACTAAGAATTGGGCCTGGATTTTCTCTGTCAATCACATTTATGTCTTCTGCTGGAGACAGGATAATGAATTGCCAACTGTTATTAGTAGATGCCTTTTGAAAAAGAGGATTGAGATGACACATAAACACTGTGGATGGTCCCACCTCATCGTCCTGCAGGTGGAACGATTTCCAATGGAAAATGTCAGCGGGTCTAGCAGCACCGTTAGATAAAACGGAGACGATCTCCACTAAGTATGGATTTCCTCTCCTCCCTTTGTTCGCCTTCTCCCTAATCCAGACAAGCTTTACGGTTTCCCGGGTTCCTGCATGGAGCGAAGGGGCAGCGCCGAGCCCGGTGTGGCCGGCACGCTGGGGCTCGGGGCAGCTGCCGGGGCGCTGCGCCCGCTGCCCCGGGCCGAGTTCCCTGGGCCGAGTTCCCTGGGCCGAGTTCCCCGGGCCGAGTTCCCCGCGCCGAGTTCCCCGGGCCGAGTTTTTCGCTCTGCGTCGCGCGGCCGATTGCTCAGACGAAAGCGAATTCCCCGTCAGATCTGCCCGTTGCCAGCGGCGCCGTTCCCGCGGGCACTGGCGAACGTTCGGCCCCGGGCGGTTGCAGCCGGCGCTGCCCCACGTGGCTTCTTGGTGTTACTTTTTTTCTAGAACTTTACTAAAGTAGCTTTGATATGTAGCACAAATGGATGCAATCGGCCCTGCCCTAGCGTGGATTACGTACCTGTACTGGAAGAACTTCTCATTTCGTGGTGGTCTTGGCTCGTTTTACCGGGATTTCCTACATTTTTGTTACTAGTCGAGAGTCACTAGCAGGAACTTTGACTCTTTTAATCGCTGTAGCCGACACAAGGGCCTGGCTGCTGGCAGATGGTATTGTTGGCCTTGTGCTTTTAAAGGACTGTGGTGATTTTTTTGTTTTACTATTATTAATGTATTGAACTGAACTGCAGTTTGTATTTTGTGTTAAACTCGTCTTAGGAGTAATCCAGTGCTGCCTATTTGATTTAAATGCCAGGAATCATCATGTAGTTGTACAAAGATGGAGAAATCTAATCATAAGCAGTTTCCCAAAGCTCTGGCTGCCCATATTCACTGGGGATAACCTTGAAGAGTCGAAGCAGCTCGTTCCCTCGCTCTGGACGGCGCAGGCGGCTCCGCTGCGGGGTGGGGGATGTTCAGGACTCGTCGCGCAGCAAACGGTGGCGCCCAGACGCACCTCGTGCTGCCGAGTACCTGGGAAAGCGCGAGGAGCCGGAAGGCGCTGGGGAGGGACTTGGGGCACATCCCAAACACCCGCGAGCTCTCCCAGATCTCCGAGGTACGGGCGGGGTAGGAGCAATGGGGTCTCACAGATAAGCTGGTGAGCTAGAATGAGAAATAATTAGTCACTATGTAGTAGCTGATTGAGCGGTATGGTTAAGAAATTCAGTATATGGTTTTTTTTTATTATGTACATGCTTTTGTATTTATGTCGTCTTTCCTGAATATTCAGATGAATCAAATATTTAATTTTTAACAGAAAGGGCAGTTAAGGATTTCAGAGTATTAAACCTTTCCTACGCTCCTTTCTGGCGATCGCTGGAAATCGGGGAGTTCCTGATGTGAGAACAAGAGACTCACCCCGACCTGAGCAGCAAACCCGGGCAAAGCGAACGCACCAGGGCCTTCAGCAGGAGCCGCTGCCCGGTGCTCGCTGATGTTACAGCAACAACGTCGGGTTCCCAGATGGGCCCTTGAATTGTGCTTTTCAGGTCTTCTCAGATTTACGAGGCTTTAAAAAGACAATAACACCGTAACTCCATAAACGTTTTGTTTCCCCCGCCCGTGGATCCTGAGATGCACCAGTTCGCTCTCCCCACGTCCGTCACGCTCCGCCGACCTCTTCCCCCTTCGCGAGAAATGTATGAGCATGTTTGCATTAGTGGTTTTAGATTTTCTTAACCTGAGGTTGTATGTTAACGGCCGGTGGTGTCACCTACCCGCTTGAGCTTGTTCAGAATTATCCACCTATTTTGTTACTAAAGGCCTGTACTACGTATGCCCTCTTATTTCATATGTGAAACTGTAAGTTCTATTTTTGACATTTTAATAAACTTTGATTTGAAAACTGAGGCTCCTGAGAAAATAGAGATATTTTAAAATATATATTTAAGGACACAAACTGAAAGCATTCGAGTTTTGAAACCACAGATAATTCAGAGACGGGAGCATCTTTAGGTACGTGGAGTGACGGCTGGCCCCAGTCATTCACACAAGGTCTCAGTTTCAGGGCTGATCTTTTTACAGTTTGGACAGTTTTGGTCCAAGAATTTAAAGTTGGGTATAAAAAATAATTAAAAAATACAACTAGTTCTTCTAATTACCAGGATTCAGAGGTGAGCAGGAGTGGAGCGCTGGGGCTCGAAGGATTTGTTGTTGAAGTGCTGGAGAAGTCAGACGTAGCTAAAAGTGTGCTCTTTGCCCACGATACGACCCTGTAGCTGTCTCTTCACCTTCTGGCTGTGAATTGGGAAGCTCCGCTGCTGGGTTTGCTGTATTTCCTGCCTTGTCCTCGGTGTTTTCTCACGGCACAGCCCCCGCAAGAGCTCTGGTGTCCCTGTGCTGGGGAACTGGCGTCCTGTGCCGAAGGTGAGCGAGGCCTCTGGCCTGTTGGCTGCGGCAGAGCAGAGGAAGGCAGGTGGGCCACAAACCTGCCCTCGCTTCACACCTGGTACCAGCGGGATGTTCCGGTCCTGGCAGGAGCGCTGAGCCCATCAGTGTGTTACCGAAAAACGTGACTTCTCTTGGATCTGCCTGAGAAGTGCCCCGTTATTTGCTCAGATCAGAGCCGGGACGGTTGGAGGATGCTACGGGAGGTCTCCGGTCCAACCTCCCGCTTGGTCCCAGACTAGATCAGCTCAGCTGGGCTTTTGTCCAGATAAATCTTTAAGGAAAATCTTAAAGAGCGGGGAATCTGTCCCCTCCTCCCCAGATCCGCCGTCCCATGGCTGCACCAGGTTCCTGCTGGAAAAGTTGCTCCATCTTTACGGTGAGTCCCTCGCGTGGCCCCGGGGGCCGTGGCGAAGGGGACGGGGGGATGTGCCCCCACTGCCCTTGTCCTTCGGGGCCTGCGCCCAGGGTGAGCGGCTGTGAAACAGCCAGCAAAGCTGCGGGTTCAGCGGTGCCGGTCACCGGGGCCACCCCGGGGGACAAAGGTGCTGGCACTGAGCTGGGCCCAGGGCGCTCTCTGCACGGCACCGCCGAGCCAAGGCCCACGAGAGCTGATCCCGTCAACTGCGAACGCTCCTCCGAAGGATTCACTAAGATTCAGGTTTTTCTTTTGGTGCTGTTTTTCCTGACGGGATTTACGAGAATACTTTTTCCACTCATTTTTCCAACAATGTGGTAATAAAAGGGTCTCGTCCAGGTTTCGTACTGGGGTTGCCAAAACTCCACCGTGAGGCAGTAAATCAGCCCCGAGCTGCGAGTTCTGCTGGTTGTCACCTGAACAGACCATGGATTTGTCACAGTTTTCTCACCCGCACTGAAAATCGGAAGCTGAAGCAAAATGCAGGTTTGATAATAAATGGGAAATTTCAAAGCCGTAGCAAAAAAACCGCTGGGCAGGTGCGACTGACGGGGCCCTCGAAGCTGAGCTCACCGCAGCGTGTTCAGCAGACCCGTGACAGCAGCGCGGTGGCCGACACCGGCACGGCCGTTCCTTCAGTCCTGCTCAGTGTGCGGGCTCCCCAGCCCCTGCAGTGTTTGCTGTGACCCTGGTAGACGCCCTTTGCTAACGCAGACACAATCGCTTTCCTTTGAGTTTTCTTGCCAGGGCCACAGCCCGAAACTTCCCACTTCCACTGAAGCGGCATCGCTTTCCTTCAGAATTGTCTCCTGAAATCCCTGATCCGGCTGCTCTCGGGACACCTTTACTCAGGAAAGCCGCTGCACCAGCCCGCAGGCGTTAACCAGCGCTGGTCCGGTTCAGCACGGGAGCACCAGCCCCAGGGAAGCTCCAACTCCAAACCCACCGCGAGGACCCAACGGCGAGAGGGGAATTGGTTTGTTGGTGCTCAGCAAAGCTGCGGCCGACAAACGGAGGGAAAGACACAACTTCCAGGTTTGTTTTGCCACTAATGCCCCTTTTATTGATTTCTGTAACATCTATTTTGTAAAGAAATTCTGTAGCCAAAACTGAAACCTCTTTTCAGAAAAAACAACCACCTAACCCACAAAACAAGCTGCCAGCAAAGTAAACTTTGATTTAAAAATAGAATACAATACTCTTTAAGGATCATTAACACTATTTCCTAGCCACACTTCCTACCTCGATGAATTGTGCTTTTTTTGAAGCACGGGCTACAAACAAGACACACATTTACAACACCACCACTTGAAAGGGCTCTTAATACATCAGATCTGCTCCAAAGTATCTGCGCAAACGTGTGGCCAGCCCTGCGGACACTGCGCCCGGGCCTGGCTCCCCCTGCCCCGAACTGCACGTCCTTGTGCTCCGCTCTGCGCTGCCAGCCCTGTTCTCATCACGAGCTGCATGTCTGTCTGTGTAACCCATAAAAGGAACATTTCTCTTAAAAACAGGTATTTTACTATGGTTGGGCCACTGCTCAGTCTTTGTACAAGAAATGCTTTTCAAACTACTTAACAAGGCTTCAGTTCTGTTTTTGAAGAGTTGCAAACGCCACGGTTTTTACCCAGGAAAAAAATTTACAGCGTTCCAAGCAGCCTATTATTTTAGCTTTGCTTAAAAGAAGAGGCAAGGAATGTCAGGAACCACAGGGAAAGCGCTTTCAGAATTTAAAGCCGTCAAATAATTTACTGAAAGTCGCTGTCTCAAGACTCGCAAAATTTACTGACACGAAAACCAGACACTGGGAAAGTTCATTTCAAAAATTTCTAAATAAGAGTGCTCACTAAGAAGCAGCAATTTGAGACGTGCACTGTGGTGCCTCCCAAGGAACAGACAGGAGCGTCTGTCAGAAACACGGCAGGTGCCAGCGTGGGGTTTTAAAACCTGCTTTTCCCTTCAGGTATTAGGGGCGGAATTGACCAGCAGGTCTGTGCGTTCTGCTGGGTCCTGGAGAACAAGCACTGCGGGTTTGGGCTGGGAGCTTCACCCCTGGAACAGCAGCAAAAAAACCCCTCTGTCTTGCATTTAATCCCAAATTCAATTTCTAATGGAAAGCCAGGGAGTGCGGGCCAAGCCCTGCCCGTGCAGGGCAGGACGTGTGCGACAGACGCAGGCCGAGCTCAGGGCCTGGGGGCCGTTCTCAGTAATCTGGGCACCCAGCAGGACCAACCTTTCAGCCTGGCGCAGCGTCCCACGACAGGGCACAACGCAGCAGCCTTCTCTCACGGCTCATATACATCTGCTTTGTTTTAACTGGTAAGCCAGCTATAAAGCCGCATAAACCCATCCAACAGGCCGACGTCTACGATGGTGAGGCTGGAATTAAGTAGTCACTTAACAACTGCCAGCCATATGTAGGAAGAGAACTGGTAGTAAATTGGTTTATTTAAACTCAAAAGAGGCAACAATAAAAATGTTAATTTGAAAAATGTAAACTAATTATGATTTCCTCTAAGTGCATGCATCGCCTTCCAGAAACCTCTGGGAGAGAATAAACGAACAGTCAGACACAACCACTCGAACCATTAGGTGTTGTGGAATGTGTTACTTTTTACAATTATGTGGGGAATCCCTTAACCAAAGAAAGCAACTAAAGCTAAATGGGGCTTTTCGCAATAAACGCTCACTGCAGGCAAATCCTCTCTCAGGATGGCTCTGTCACTTACAGCTCCGGAATTTCGCTTTCTTCATCCGAGGAGAGCCCTTCGATTTCATCTCTGTCTCCTCCAATCGCCATCCAGAAGGCTTTGGCCACCTAACAATGGGAAAAAAAGAGAAAGGGAGAAAAATTCCCCTCAAACGACTGAAGATTTTGCATTTACCATCCAAAAAACAAAACTGAGCCGCAGCTGAATCTAGCAACCATGTTTCCAGGTCCAATGCTAATCCTCTCTGAAGTTATTTCAACACCACAGAGGCGGTTATTTAGAATTCAGGGAGGCGGGTGTGATAGAAAACTCATGCTAATTAAGGCACACTTAAATGTTCTGTGAGATCAAGGCTCTTCCAGCGACTTCAGCGCAAGCTGCTCTGCACCCTCAGAGACTGCGGGGCCTTCGAAGCTGCTTCTGGTCTTTCAAAATCTCCAGTTGTTGGGAGATACCAGTCAGTCTTCCCAAGGACTGCACAGTTTGTTCTTACTCCTCCTAACACAGGAACTCTGCAAGCCGAGTAACAACGGCTTGGAAAGGAAAAACCCCATTTTTAATAATTTCAAGGCCCATTTCCAAACCTCACCTTTTCCGCGTGTAGTTTTCTTTGCTCGTGAGGCAACGTTGCAGCTTTATCTGTGGAAAAGAACATGACTTAGGTTGTCAACCTCAGGAGGGAGCAGGGAGCAAAATGCCTGTTGCGGCTGTTTTTAGGGGACTATGAAGAAACAAGTTTAAGATCATAACAAAAAAGAATCTTATTTAGTAAGAGCAAGTACAATTCCCAACCACCAGAAAGACGATGCTGCTGAGCACGCTGGATTTCGCCTCAAACATCTGCAGCTTTAAGCGACAAGACTGGCACACAGTCGCAGAGCTGAGAAACATAAGGTTTGTTTATAGAAAACGGCGTAGCGTTAGCTCACGGTGGACAAACCCAGCGTGACAGCAGCCAGCTGGGCAGCACCTGCTTCTTTGAAGAGCACTGTCAAGATGAAGGACACATTGATGAAAAGAGCGGCTGCTTATAAAAAAACCTCAGATGGGAGAACAGGAATTTGTACAATCTCCCCATCTCCTACCCGGCTCTCGTGCCCTGGAGTGACTGGCCGGGGCGATGCAGCTCAGGACGTCTCTCCCTGGTACGTTACCTTTCATTTCTTTCAGCTTTGAAAAGAGCCTTTCGAAGTTCTCCAGGTCGCTGTCTCTCGTGGTCAGGCTGGCTAACTCCTGAATGTCCATATCTAACACGGGATCTGAAACAAATGCGTATAGCTTGGTTTAAGGTCAGTTCCTCCGTCAGCAGGTATGGAAGCCTTTCTGATAAAAACAGTATTTTAACATCTGGAAATCCCACTTCCAAATTCCAACCCCACAGGAGAGAAAGAAACATTTAATTTTCTGGTTGTTCATACAGACGGCTCACAGCATCATTACAGTGGTAATTAATTTTGATACATTACATTGCAAGAGTGGTTTTGAGTTCAACCAATATTTAAGGTTTCTTGCTTATTATAAAATGATCTGTCTAGGAACAGCCATGGAATAAATGAAAGAGTAATGAGACTACGCTTAGACCACGACTAACAACACCCACCCTTTAGGAGATCTCCACATACAACTTGTAAGAAATTCCCATCTCCTGGAACGGTGCAAATCTCTAAGGAGCTGTAGCTCTAAACACCTGAACCTCCGAGGACTCAGCCCAGCAGAGTGTGGCTCATTTACCTCCTGCTGGGTCGCACCACAAGGATTTACCTCTGCAGCCATAAAGCCTGAAACTTGAATCACAATTTCTTCTAGGTATATACAACATACACAATACACACACCGGATGGGAATGTTTCCAGGTGGTTGTGCTGCAGGGGCTCTGTCCTGTCTGAACGGGGCCCATTTTCTCTAAACAATTGGTCTCCACCGGCTCTGGCAAGTGCATTTATGCCTCAGTGTTCATGGAGACGCAGCCTGTGGCTTTCTGGGACCACCCCAGCCAGGGGTGTCTGCTCCAGCAAAGCTGCCAAGCAGAGCGCGATCTCACCTACGGAGCTGTCGATCTGCAGGTCGTCTGTGCCGGCTGCATCTTCTCTGCCGTCTACCTGCGATTCTCCTCTGTCTGCTGCTGATGGGTTGGCCTGTCAGGAAACAAATAGATGTTAGAGCAACCAATAACGCACCCAAAAAGCATCAGCAGCAAATCAGGTGCTTCCCGGCTTGACTTTAAAAACTTATTCTTTATCTTAAGCTGTTACTTAATGCAAAACCTGTGTATTATGAAAACCAGATGTATTATGAAAAGCCACTTTTGCAACACTGTACATAGGTACCACATGAAGGTTTGTTGTTGTTTTTAAATAACACTAAGTGATAGTTTTTGTTTTGCACAAAATGCTGCTCTTGGATATTAATGAAAACCAACATATTGAATGGAGCTTTTAATAATCTCTCCTCAGCTCCAATGGGTTTTCTGGGGTAAAACATTTACACGGTGCTGAAGCCAGTGGAATCAACACCCAACAGCTTTACGCACTGAGCACACAACCAGACATCGCCAGGTAAAATGCGGAGCTCTGAGTCAATATCCCCAAAACCAGCAAGCTCACAGCCACGCGGTGACAGCTCCTACGAACAACTGTCCCAGGAGCACTTGTACGAAAAATGCAGATAGTTCTGCAGACTTCAGAAATGTTTCCTTTAAAATCCGTTCCAGAAGGCTAAGAAGCATCCTTTGAGAACGGAGGAAAAAAAAACAAAAGCCCCCACTACACCACATGTGACAGCAGGAAAGAGCAACAGAAGAAACAGTACGAGCAGAGGACAAGAAATAGGAATTACTGTTTACTTGTGTATCCTGGTTCTCTTCTGACCCGATGCTACAGTTCGCACCTGCTAGCGAAGTGAGGAGACCAAAGCCCTGGGTCCTGTCTACAAACAAAACGACTGTTAGTTTGACAGAAAATGCAATATTATCACAAATAGTAATAACAGACTAGATGGGATAGATCAGGGAAGGCACACACAGCACCCTGTAGAACTGTATTGGGCGCTATTTTAAGCAGAACATTTTTTGAAAGTATACTAGCAATATTTACTGCTAAATATTACCAACAGGGAATAGATGTGCAAGCCACAAGAGACGGGAGATTTTTTCCTTCCTACTGGAAGTCACTGCTGTGTTAGAATTTCGTCTGGCAAATTTCTTCTGATGCCAAACGAGGCGCTTTTCAAAATCCTGAAGAGGCACTTGCTGTAAGCGACACTCAGCAGATCTGGTTTCACCACCCAGGGGAAGCAGCACTGACTTCGTGGTTAAATACAGGAAATGCAACCAAGTCTCTTTGCTTAGACACATATTGTCTAAACATGTTGAGCACTATGGTAACGGCAAAGAGCAGGTTTAAATATCTAAATCAGAATTCATGGAAGGACCCAGCCATCAAATCCAAGGTCTCTTTGCACTGCCAGGTGCTTTGGGTTTCCACATCTGCTGCCCTGCTGTGTATTTCAGTGGTATCTTAAAATCCAGCCTTTAAAAAAAAAGGGAATTAAAACCTAAAGCTAAACAATCATCTAAGATAAAAGATGCAGTACAGTATTTTTAAATTAAACCATCTGTATTTTTAAATTTCACTTAAAAAAAAATATATGCATAATAGGAGTTATTCTGAGGTGGTTTCTTTCTAAGCCATGTTTTCAGCTGGCCTTGCACTGAGTACTGAATATTCACAGTTACACAAGGGACTCTGGAGATTTTTCTGCAAATCTTAGTATTGTAGTCAATTTAAAAAAGAAATAACGCTAAGTTTTTGTACAACAACTAGCCAGGAAACAACAACTTGTGCCAGAAGAATGATTAATATTACTTTTTTTAAAAAAAGTGTTCTGAATTATTACACTAATGACTAAGCTCCAGACTCAAATGTTGAGATGATGTAATTCTTATGCACTGTCCAAACTGACTTGCCATCTATCTCATTCTGAAGAGTCAAACATATAAGTACAACCATCAGCTCTCTAGAAAACATGTAAACATGTCCCCATTAGCGAATTACTAAGACCTCAGTTCCTGTTTAATAAGTTTCACTGTGTACTTGGGCTCACACGTGGCCCTGTGCCGTTCTCTTCCCCCTTCCTGCTCCCCGAGCAGGTATTTGTTTCAATTGGCTGTTCTGTCCAGTTTTACTGCTTTAATGGATCACTCACCAAAGGTTTGGGAAGAAGTGAATCAGTCTGGCCAGACGAATCGCCTTAAAAAAGTTCAGTGGCAAGACGTGAAAGGCTGTGAAGTCCGCCAGCTAAATTAACAGGCAATTGAGCGATAAAAGATTGAGACTCACAACCCACAACAGAGGAGCTTCCCCGCGTTTCAGCAGGCCAAGCAAAGAGCTTTTGGAAAACTGTAAAGATGGACATTTAGCCAATTTCTGAGTCAGAATGTACTTGAGAGAGAACATTCCCACATTGGCAGGGGGGTGGATGAAGTGAGCTCATCATGTAGCTCTTCCATATCTACGATTACAGCTCATCCCATCCAGAAAAATAACGGTGGCTCCATCCCCACCACCACACACATGTAACCTCAGCCAGGAAAATCACAAAACATTGTCCCAGTTAGAACTGGAATCTACAGCAGGGATTGCTGGAAAGCAGCTCTTTGTTTCTGGGCCTGTGGTTAGGGAGGTGGCAGACAGAGCACTTGCTTGCAGGCACACCCTTGAAAAAGCCTTCCCATAAACTTTTTTATTGGATGTAAAAGTTATTTCATCTTCTGGGTGCAATTCAGGAAGTGGGTGATGCCTTACACAGTGTTCTTACGGCATCAAAGCCAAACATTATCTCACTCAACTTATTGTAATAGTTGGTGCCTCTGTTATGACGGTTTTTATACATTTTGACAGGTATTACTCATCAATGGTTGCAGAGCTCTGAGCTTGGGTTCAAAGTTCATATATGCTCAACCCACCGCACAATGTTTTCGACTGTCTTTATCCATTATTCCTCCATGGTTTGTCTCCAGCTGACATGGTGGTGATCCTGACTTGCACACGAAATTGCAATTAAAAAGTCAAAATTAATTATTTGTTTAAATAACTAAGTTTAAATAACTCCCCCAAATCAGGCTAATTATTTGTAGAGATGGGCTAATCACTGGCCCCACCTTAGGTAACCAGCTTCAGCTGGGATCACTCACACATATTTAAGCAGGAAAACAAGTCAGGAGCTCCCTTCAGAGGGCAGGGAGTTGTTTCTCTTGTTGTCCGGGTCAGTTATGTTTGCTCTTGAAGGGCCAGCTGAGGACAAGAGCAGACAACTGCCGTTGTGGGGGGAAGATGTTGGCTGAAGAACTTCTCACATTCTTCTGCCCAAGAAAACCACCTGAATTCTCCTAGTGCCGAGAGCTCTGAGGCCTGGAGAACCAGCAGCTTTGTGCCAACTACAAAAGGGCATTTCCCTCTGGAGTCTCTCTGGTAAGACTGCTTGTTTTTCTTCTAGTAGAGACAACAGTGCTTTATTTACTTGCAAAGCGTGTGGTATTGATGTAAAAATGTTTATCGTTTAACTATGCCATATTTAACACCTATTTTTATGAACTGCTGTGAAATGGACGTATTTACACATTAGAGGAAAAAACTGGAAGGTTGGAAATTTTCTTAAGAGGTGTGCGAAAAAACTACTTCACGGCTTAAGAATTGTGTTTGGGTTTAAGATAAAACATCTTAATATAACAGGGGCTTAATGCTTGTCCTTGAGAGACATCATTCCTGCTCTGCCTGTAAATTTAAATTCTCATACCAACAGCTGAGGTAGGGCAGTGCTGTAACACTGGCTTTAGGAATGGTTACACTTAGTAGTGCTGTAAGCTTTTACTTCTACACAAATATCTTATAGTCCATGAAAAATCTTCACATGAAGTATGACTGCATGTTTTCTACAGAGCCAGCAGCTACAGGTAGTTTGGTAGAAAAGCTAAAGTTTGATTTACATGGCAGCCGGTTTCCAGGATCAGGAGGAAGCTGAAAACAAAAGATATGTTACAGGTTGTAAAAAGTTTTATTTTAAGTGAAATGAGCTCAACAATTTCCCTTTGAAGGCACAGTCAGGCTGCAACAGCTTCCAAATATAGTTCACTTCCTGAGGGGTTTGTAGTAATGTGCATTGATGCTGAGTGGTTTCTGCACTGTGGAGCTAGAAAATGTGGATTTCCAAGGAGTGTGACCTTTACAGAACACACTAAGGATGCACAGGAATTTCCACCCATGAAGAACCAAACATGTGACTAAGTTCTGTTCTTCTGTAATGTGGCATCTGTCAAATGCAGGAAATATGCTGTTAAGAAAACCATTTTAGCACTAGTAAGATAACTTTACACCATCTCAAATGGCTACATACTTCTCTACAACAGCTACACTAAGTTAGAACCAACTTTAACCTCATTCTGATGTGGTATGAGTAACACTTAAAAGCCTACCTTAAAAAAAAATAAAAACGATTAAAAGATTATCAGTTTAGCAGTTCTCATCCAGTAACCACCTTCCAGTTTGAGGAACTAGCAGAAGCCTCTTGACACTTGAAATAATCACACAGTTAAAAGACATAGGGAGGAAGAAGCTGCAACAGTGGAAAACGGAACATGAGGGAGCAGAGACATTGGAAGGTTGGTAATGGGTTGAGACTTCGTGAAACAAGAAATGTCAGGCAAAGCACTCCACAAGAGTTTAATCTTCCCACATTTTGTGCACCAGCGTGTGTTATCAGAAAGGCCATTAAAGGTTTTCAAGTAAACGGATGTATCTATGTTTGCAATAACTCTGGGCTAGCCACACCATTTCCTTTTCTAATGAGTCTAATCCTAAAGTGATGTTTGCACACTTCTAACTCTACTTGATAACCAGTTATCTGGGGTTGCCTGTTGCTTTTTTCTTTTTTGTTTGTTTGTTTTTGTTTTGTTGTTGTGTTTTTGTTTGTTTTTTTGGTTTTTTTTCACTGTTTGCAAAATATTCTGTGGTTTCCATGTACTCAAGTGGGGTTTTCTGTGGGGAAGAAAGTCCTTCTCGCAATGCACTTAAAATGTTCTTCAACAGACATTTGAAATCACTTATTTGCTAAATCTCATCTCTGCACTTGCTGTTCTCATCCCTGCTTCAATTTTTTTTTAAAAAAAAACTAAAACAAATTTGGGATTTCACATTTCTTATACACTAAACCATGTATCAGTTTCTAGATCAACCTGATAACAACTACCTGTTTGCTGCTAGAGCTTGGTGGAACAAGCTTTTCTTTTTCATTGAAGTTTGAAGAATTAGTGGAAGATTTAATTCAAATTACTGGTAGACAGCAAGTTAAAAGTACAGGGAGAAGAGGAACAGATGCCGAAACAGGAATAAATCTCACCCATTTCCTGTAAGTTTCTCTGTGCATCAAGGGACAAAGAAAGCAATACCTGAAACTCTATTATTCTGTGTAAAAGGCTGATGAGTGCTCTGTTCTCTGGCTGCTGAGGCAGTGGCAGCACCACTGGAGCTGCTCAGTTTAAACTTTTGCTAAAAATATGAAGGCCTCCAGGCCTTGCATTCTCCAGAATTCATATCAGAGGAATGTGTGTTACCTACCGCTCTTCATGACTACGTTGGACCACACGTTGGCATTTAAGGCTTGTACAATTCGTTTCACTCCGGTGGACTCTGGAAAATCATCTAAAACAGAAGATAAAGACACTTCACTCCTAACAGACCAAAAACCATTACATGCCTGAAAGCAAGATGGTGCGTGTGTGAATGCCTGTCCTACCTTATCGCGATATAAATTACTACTTTTGTTTGGAAACACGGATTTCTTGCCTTTACTTCGTGAGAGGCCAAACAAATCTAAATTAATGCCTCACCTCTTAGTCTGCGCTTCCAGGTATCATGAATTTTGAGCTCTCAGCCCTTTGTAGAGAAATCTAAATTCTGAGTGGGGTTTTGTTAAATATTTATCATGAGGCCTACATTGTTAAAAAACATACAAGTACTAATAGGCAAATTCTAAGTTGCTGTTAAAAGTAAGGCATCTTTTACCCCAAGATCTTTTAGAATGCTGTATGACTTCAAAATAGGTGTTAAAATTACTTTTTCTTTCTTTAGAAAGTAAAGAACTTCGGAAGACCATTTAAAAAAGGTGTGATGCTTGTTTAAAAATTAAAATGATCACTGTAAAGCTGTCTCCACAATATCTAACTCCAATTGTTCCAGTAATCCTGTGAATTACAGTAACTTGAAAGACTAGGAAAAGCATTATTTGGACTTCAACACATTTACTGAATAGATCTGTCACCACTCTGTATAAAGTCAGTTTTCCCATTTCCTCGGTTTAGTCAGCTTCCCATGTTTGTGTGGGCCTCACAAAGCGATAGGGAAAAATAAAGAAAACAATGAGCCCTTTGGATACAAAAATGCGACTGCTTAAAAATCAAACTCATCTAGGATGACTCAGGGACAGGTGCAGTAATTGGGAGTGCCTTTCAAAAAAAATTTAAAGCTGTGTATGACCCCTTTGATCAAATATTTTGCCCTATATGACAGTGCTGCTTGGTTTTGTCTCAGTTTAGAGTTCTTAGCCTTAATGCACAAACCTGCTGTGTAGTTGTAACAAGAGCTCCAGTTTGCTTGCGATGAGCTGCCAGAAAGTGATAATTTTTAAGCAGATATTGGCCCAGTATGTTTACTGTACCCATTGTATCTTTTGTAATTCATACGGCATGTTTATGGGGTAAATAAGTTACTCACTAGAACACATTTCCTCCTATGCATGAGTCACAGTGAATCAACTACCATATTAAAAATCTGGGAAAGAACATAGATCTTAATACTCCAAAGATTAACATCCTGAGTTATAATTATTCCCATTACTTATATTATTTAAATAGTAAAGAGCTTGCTCTTTACAGCAATTATTCAACAGAAAAAATAACTTGATTTAATGCTACTAGTATTTCCTTTTAAAGCACTTCATAAGAAAACTTTAGGCTAAGGGGTATCCACTTCTGATTTTTCTGGTTTCTACAAATCAGAAATATGTGTATCCCTCCCTGACTAACAAAGTACCAAAAAGCAAAGCACCTTTAAAGACATGGCGAGGGAAGAAGTGGTGGCTTTAGCTACTCAAGATACAACTTTTATCTAGGCCCTTAAAGGGGGAAGGGGTGGGATTTCTATCTTAGGACTTCAGACTACATTATTTTTGATGACAGCTATGTATTTGGTGAACCTGAAATAGAGCAAATGTCAGTGACTAATTCCACCAGCCTGGAAATGGAGTCAGTTGTCTCATTTTGGCTCTACAGAGGTAAGATGTAAACACTTCTTTGTATCGCTGAAATGAGGAGATAAGGCTGATGCTGATAAGGCTGTCAGGAAGTGCACAGTCACTTTTCAAGAGTGGAACATCACACATCACACTTCTGACTTTGCCTGATGGGTGTTCTCAAGTTATAAACACATGGTCAGCCAGTGATTTTGAAACTGGTTTATTTCCTGTGTAGCAGTGCGTGATACTCTGAAATGTTTTTAACAATCTCCCCTTTTCAGCCTATCATGTCACCATATGAATAATGTTGATTTTTCTTGATATGTACAATGGGTCTTTTTTTTAAAAGACATTTTCCTGCCTTTGTGCATCTCTCCGATTCCTGTTCTTTAGATTTTTTTTTTTGCAAAGTAGAATATAAATGCTTCTAGTCTATCAATACAGTCCTAGGATTAGTGCCAGAAAAAGCAGCAAATACTATTTTTTTTTGTAGGTGCTACATAAACAGCAGCTGTATTTGGGAGGAGACAAACAGTATTTCTTGCAGGAAATGACCTCCTCCTCCTGACCTTTTACAGCTGAGACTAAGCCTCACCAACTGGGAGCATTCCATGCTGTAATCATGTAGCACATCAAGTTATGCCCCTTGCAACAGTTTAGAAGGTATTTTGGTGTCCTTTTTCAGTCCCAAAATTAAAACAGAAGTAGCAGTCCTACCATCTTCATCAGGCAGTTCCTCCGGGCTGAGTTCTACCAGTTCAAAGCCATGTTTGATGCACCATTCTTGAGCTTTCTGTCTGTTAACACCTACAGTAGGGAAACAAAAACATGTACTGAACATACACATCCGACACTAATATCAGTAGTTGAATCTTAAACTACATTCTATTCCCTCAGAGTTGTCTACTTATTCTGGATTGTACGGGGAAAAAAGATAGAGTAGCTGGCATGGGTTCTCCATTCACTTCGAATTTGATCCCCAAAACTCCAGTTAAACTCCTCCTTTGAATTGTTTTTGTTTTCAAATACCTTTAAATCAAATGGCTTTGCAGTGGGTACTCAAAGGGAAATGTAAGTGAAGTGCCACAGTGAATGAAGACTTCTGTTAACTCCAGGCTTGAATCCAAATTAAGTTACATGGCCATCTCTGCACCCTACAGCTTGCTGTGGTATTGCATATGCTATTCTAGAACCAAAGCAAATATGTGCCTTTAACGTCCAAATGGTCAAAAAAGATGAACATAGTTTCCACTGTAGTTAAGCAACCAGCAGTAATCATCAGTCTTCACCAGAGAGGATTATGCACATCCAGAAATATTAATACCTTTTAATTACTTTGCAGTGCATACTGGTACACTAGGAGGGGGATACACAGAGTTCATTTTAAGCTAGCTTGTAAAACTCTGATTCAGTTTTAACCACAACTAGCTTAAGAGTCTTCTGTTCCTGGTTGCAGGAGTGACCCGGTTCTTCTCAATTAAATCTCAAAGTCAGTCTCACAAAGACATTTTAAGAAACAACTGTGTTGTTTTAACTAGAAAATAAATTATCAGGCACTGTTAATAACTCTAAGTCAGTGTGGAACTTTTTAGGTTTCATACCATTTTCAGATACTCTGTTACAAACCAGGATCATGACTTCTGGTAACCACTCTTCTGTCAGGGGAAGCCATTCCGAGACACTATCAAGTCCAGATTTCTAAAGGGAAAAAAAAGGTCTTTGTGATACATCCTCAAATACTTGAGTTTTAAAATCATTACTAGTATTAGAATAAAAGCAATGAAATTAGGAAATATACTAGGTTGCATATCAAGTATGTTTATAACACTTGTGTTCTAATCAGACAAGTTGATTTATACACAACTTCCTTCTGATTCTTGACTTGTTTTACAGATGAGTTAATCCTAATGCCTTGGACCTCCCTTTCACGTTTAATATTAATTATGCAATCTTAGTGTAGACTAGGAAACATTTTTACTTAAGGCTAATCCTGAGTATTTAATTTTAGGAATATCTTGGGCTTTAAGGGTAGCTATGCCATCATCTACATTAAAGTGGATGTTACGGGTGACTGGTGAACTACTCCCCTTGCTCTAGTTCATTCTGAGACAGCCCTGAGACGTCTGGGAAAAGGTAACTTTGCCAAATGTGTAGTAGGTACCCTTTCCCACCTGTGGTATAAAAACTTATTTAGAGTACTTTTTTTGTCACAGAATCCTTCTGGCATTCGCTAAAGCACTGTTTTCACTGCTTCCAGATTAGTAGAAACAATTTGGGGTGAAATGATAGCACTGAATCTTAGGTTTAGCTCCTTCACTCTTGGCTTTCCTGAAGTAGCCTTTCTGAATGAGCATCAGCGAAGAGTGAAGCTGGAGGAGGATTTGCCTAAATTAGTGGCATTTTTCATCCTGAAAACCTCTCTTCCAGCTGGAGTATAACAGTAAAAGGGAAGGAAACTGCTGCCATGGTCAGCAGGCATAATTTAACATTGATTTTCTAACAATTAGCAGAACAGCCTAAAAGGAATGGATGGCACAAGATGAAGAAAATATAATTTGCGGTTATCATTGTGATAAGGCAACTATATCATACAGATAAAGCAATATAATGAAGCAGAAGAGTCTTACTATTGTGCTGTCGAAGTACACAACAAATGCTTGCACGGATTCAGCAATATCTGCAGTAACAAGGACTGTGTTTGGTACTACACAGAGGTGAATATCTGCAGAGTAATATTTATTATCTATTGTCCAGGGGTAGAAATTCACTCCTCCACTTGTAATTGCACCTGCAGTAAGGTCATCTTTTCCTGTGATACCTGTATAAAAGAAAATGAATGAGGCAGATGACAAAATAAGCATGAAGAAAATAATTTCTCTAGAGAAGCTTGGTACAGTGCCAATATAGAGCCATCTTTATTTACTATAATAAAACATATATTAAGATCTTCAAAAATTCAAACTCAATTTGTTACTCTGTCCTAGAGTTTACTTAGCTTTTAAAAGAGTTCATTATTGAGCTTTAGAAATACAATATGGTAGGGGAGCTCTTCAAAAAGCAAGTCTTTTTTCCTGGAAATGCCTTTAAAAGTGTCAGCCTCAAACCTACTACCTATAAACAGGATGTATGGAGAGAATACCTTGACTTTATTACAGCAGCAACAAACCCTGCTTGTTCATTCAGATGTAAAGAACTGTTTGACTGTGACCAAAACCTGAAGGTAACTAATGAGAAAATAAACCAAGTTCCTACATTTCCGTTGTAATTCCCATTAAATTCCACGTAGGAGCTCGACAATTAAAATCCACGTCCGTGCTTTGATAATGCGATGTTGAACACTGCCCTTCAGAGCGCACACTCGTGTTGCAGCCACCCGCTGGAGCTGAATTATGGTTAGAGCAGAGGATCCATCTGTATTTAAAATACCTGTCTGGAATGGGCGGAATATCTTGGTCAAGCTGGACAAACCTATGGATGCTTTAAAACACAGGTCAATTTTCTATAAAACGACTCAGCCATCTAAAATCTCTTTGGGTATATGAAGAGTTAAAAAAAAAAATATATTTATTTTTCTAAAATCTTAAGGGTCATATCTTAAAGGTACTGAGACAGTTTCTGGCGATGCTAGAATAGGCTGCTCCCCAAATAGTCTGGACATGAATTTGAAATGCTCTGTATCTTATCAACAAAAAGGCAGGAAAAACTCTATGCCAAGGTTGCCATAGAAAGGTTCAATGATTTTTTTTATTTTTTTTTTTTGGTAACTAACTGCAAAGTCTGAGAAATCTAACTGGTGAATAAGCAGGGTGCACAAGGCAGCACAGAGCCACCTGAGCAAGAAGGCAAAAGGAAAGAAGTTCTTACAAAAGATTTCCAAAAGCTGGTATGAAAGAACTTTCACATTTGCTTTGTAAGTGACTTTTCTTTTTCTCTACAAAAGACTTCATGGACAAATTTAGGCCTCAAAGTACTGCTAGAAGAATTAGGACACATCCCATTTCCTGTTACATGCTACTGGTCCTGTATTTTAAGGAGCTTCTTTCATCCCTTTGTGCTTCCGATTACCCATCATTCATCCCAAGAGATTTTGCCGATCCCCTGTGAAATTTCTCTCCCAGTAAAAATGGATATTGCGCACTAAACTCAAGGGACTGTAGGAACTTTTGGAAAGGATTCAGACTTGTTATGGCTCAGGGTTGTAACAAATTACTGCAAAACAGCCTGATTACTCATGGCAGGAAACCAAACGCACTTTGGGTATCTTGTTAATGGTTCTCTTCCACAAAAGTCACTCAGACAAATTAGATTTTGGCCTTTTGAGTAAACAAGCAGAAACTACAAAAGAAATACAGACTGCAACTCAAACTAAGTTGTCAAGGCTATATTGGAACTAGTTTTAAGGATTACATTTGTCACCTCTGGATTCCAGAAATTTCTTTCCAAGATAGCCTGTATTTTAATAAGAAAAGTAAATTCAGCCAGAATAGTTCGTATCTAATTTAGAGAATATTCATTGGAATAAACCCTGTTAAGTTTTATTTGGATACAGAATAAACTCATTGAAAATTAATATGGCAAAAGGAGGTGGCTTGTCAAGCTAATCTCCAGTGACTTACTCATTTTTAAACTCCTCAGCCATTCAAAGTGTCAGTGGTTTGCATCCAAAGGGCCTGGAAAACCAACTGAGTCACTCTCTGACCACAACAGTAGGCAGGACCTACTGGACTGACTTAATGAGTACTAGTGGCTTATTTGGATGACAGGAATGCAAACAGACTCCAAATGCATCACCATTAAAAACACGCATGGAAAAAGTTCATGCCACAAAAGAACGGTGCTTAGCGACATTAAAAAACAGGATTTAGAGTTCAAGGTCCTCTGAGAAATACAGCAACTACTAATGCTGGACACATTTTACTGAAATAACTTTTACAGTCTTACCAATAACTGCTGAATACTCATTAAGATATCATGTATTTCAGCGTCCCACATGTCTGTTTAAAAGCACTTTGGAGCAATAGAAGCTTCACCTACAGTGAATTACTTGAGGCCACAGGCCAAAGAGACTATTTCTAAGCTCGCTGTGGTATCATCCCAGGGTCATTACCTCCTGCATATGTTGGCACCACTCACCTCTGCAACTTCCTGCACTAACACCGGCCTACAATGAGATCACATTTGGCCTCAGACAATTCTCCTCCTCCAGTTTAGCCCAGTTCATGGCTCACTTTGCCTGTTTTCTATCAGAAAACCATTTAAGAACACAACAGCAACTGACACAGGAGATCAGTTCATGGCTCAGTCCAGTAACCGATAGTGACTGGCGTCATACAGCTCAATGAACATCCAAATTCCTGCGAAATCTCTCCAGAGGAGAAGTTATTTTACTTCCAGGCAGTCAGTTACCAGCTGATGGTTTTCAGCAGGTTCATTAGTTGTGTCCCTTCTTCAATTGCAAATATCTGTGATTTTTAATGAAGGGGACAAAATTCTGACCAATAATTCTGGAAATTAATTTCAGCTATTTACATGAATGCTTATTTTACTGACTTAAACTTGTTGATTTTAAATTTTGTGAGTTTGCATATAGACAAGATAAATCAAACAATGGTTCAGATGACAAGAGAACATTCCAAAATTGTAAAATCTAACATAATTCCCTTTTGTAATGGAGGCTTTGTAAGTATTCTCTAAGGGCAAGGTGGCAACTGCTTTTGAAAAAGGAAAACTGGAGACCAGGAGTAACTTTTCAGGAAAACAGCTGAATAATAGTCAAAGAACCAGATGCAGATATCTCGCCTCTTCCAGCCATGTTCTCTGTTCTCTAACACTCAACTGATATCTAAGCACTTCTATTATATTGTGTGTTTAATAGTAACGTTTTTTTCAGAATCATTTCAACTTCTCTTTGCAGGTTTTTTTTTTTTCCTAGGGGATTAAGGTATTTATCTCTCTTCCTAGTGTTTTTCAGATTGAGTACACGCTAGAAGAACATAATTCAGTTTTCTACAACGCCATCCATGATCCCAAATCCTTGTAGTTGGTAGGTGCACCACATAGTTCCCACATTCTGGGCCTTGAGAGCCACCTGGTGGAAAACACCATAAAAACACTCTTGCAAATTACACAAGGAGTAAAGAGAACCCAGAAATATGCATTTGGTGTAGATATTTTTTTTGTGGGGGAGTGGTAAACAGTAAAAAAGAGGAAAAAAAAAATCATGACTGTATGTACCTGTTGGCCAGCATTTTTAAAAATTAAAACAATCTTATTTGCTCTTTTGTGATAAATGTATCTAAGAGAAGAGCCAATCCTACTCTGTGCATTTTAAACAGCTTCATTTTGCCACACTATCTAATGGAATAAAGAACTCGGGGTATCCCACAGAAACCTGAAAGACTAAAAAATATCAAGCGAAGGTACCATAATATTCTTCTTGTCCTCAAGCCATTTCCTACTTAACAGGAAGAAAACACTGGAAAATGCCTTGTAATTAGCCTGGAAGGTTCTGGCAGGCAGCAGGAGAAATCAATTCTTATACACCTCCTCACAGTGAACACTCTAAGCAGCTTCTTTCTACTTAAAAACAGATTTTCCTAGAAAGAGTACGTGCCAGGGAAATCCAGAAACATGGCTGCAAAAACAGGGATAACACTGTTATCAGGCTTTTTTTTCATGTTTCTGTTATGTTTCTACATGGATCCTAACAAACAACATAGTATTTAATAACATATTTTGCCATAATAATCTCAAATGCTGTAGTGCCTCAGGGGAGCTCATATAATGGTCTTCCTGAACTAAACCATTATTAAATAATGACTTTAACCTGGTGTGACATTTGAATGCTGTAAAAGCACCAGTTTTGAGAATTGCACCAGCATTTTGTTTAAACCCCCAAAACCCTTCAGCGCAGTGTACTTTGGCATTGTCTTTGAATGTTTTACAATGTTTGTTCTGGGTATGCTCCTCTATCTGATGTAATTTCACTTGTTAGACAAAGCAGGAACTTAAAAGCTCTCACAGCATTTATTTTAGTAAATGATCATGTTTCTTTCAGGAAGATTTTAATGTCTTTTGTGAAGCAACTCAACAAGAAGACACAAAGATTATCTATAAGACTCCCGTTTTGGTACCGGAAAACAGTGGAAGCCTGGACATGTCAAAGTGAGTACTATTTTTTTTTTTTAATCTGAAGTTTTACGACTTTTTCAGCTTAAATAACATTCCAATGAAGCTTTTTACTTCCCTTTTTTCTTGTTCAATTTCACTATGACAAATAATCAAAGGGAAGCTGCAGGAACCTTGAATAATTCCTTCCAATTTCACAGAATCACAGAAAGGTTTGGGTTGGAAGGGACCTTACAGATCATCCAGTTCCAACCCCCTGCCATGGGCAGGGACACCTTCCACCAGACCAGGGTGCTCAGAGCCCCATCCAACCTGGCCTTGCTTATACCTTCACTCAAACTAAGAACAAGATTTTACAGAAACACAGTATGCTTTGGTATGGAATCTCCTTAAATAATTCTGTATCAACGCAGCTGCTTTGACAGGGCCGCCTTTGACTGCAGACCTTGTACTGTAATTCTTGTTCCACAATGTGGTTTAATGAGATGGAGGGAACCAGTCCCAGGGGGCAGTCCTGTGCTTTAGCAGGCTCCTAAGTAAGATCTCTCAGAAACTGCCAAAAACAAATCCAGAAAAGCGGCTGGGGCTGTTGATAAGTGATACATCTTATTATGCACATCAAACTGTTCATAACACTTCCCTAAAAACCAAGGCTGTACTAACAAGCTGTAATGGCAAACCTGTCAAGACCTAAACAGCTTCTTCCTGGAGTTCCCCTGATTTTAAAATTACTAAAAAATCCACCAAAGTTTTCTCTACTATCAGCCCTTATTTTCATGCTCCCTTTTTCAGGCCATAAAGAGGGGAAGTGTGTTCCAAGAAAACCACTTCCTATAGAATAAATTCTATGTATTTGATACAGAGTAAGTGTAATCTACAATTCTGACAAGTGCTGAAAGGAAGAATTCCTTTAGCTTTCCATTTTTGGTGCTTCTGCCTTGGGCCAACAAACAGCCTAATGAATGAAAGCAAGCCTAAGCAAAGCAAGAGCTGAGACCAATCAGGAATTTTACAAATTCTACCATCCTTGAGCTTCAATGCAAAGATGAAACCAGAGGGACCGTATTTAGTCTGCTTTTGTTTTCTGCTTGCAAATACTCCTGAGCCACTCTGGTTGCTTTGGTTTGTCCCTGTTGCGTTTTAGGGGCTGTCTGGGCCACTGGCACGTCCTGGTGAAACAAAATCGGTTTTGTACCCTGCTTGTGAATGACCAGAACACCCAGCAGCAGTGAAGCTTATGGTCTCATGAATCTGGTTTTCATTTTTTGTTGAAGAAAGCGTTATTTCCCAACATTGGACTTTTAAGATTCAGCTGGTGAGGGTGCTGAGCCAGCCTGTCTAGACTGTGCTTTGCCAAGAAAGCTTGGACTAGATGATCCTTGTGGTCCCAACCTCGTATTCTATGATTTTTCGTCAGCCTCAAGGCAATTCTCAAATTATTTAGTCCAAGTATAACTTACGTCAGTTTATTCACACCTAAGACAGGGCCAGTGGGTAACAAAGCGCTTTGGCGTGTTTGGTTTCCTTGTTTCCCTGTTGGCTGTGGCGGTGATACCACCTGCTCCTTGGTGTCAGAGGGCACAAACCACAATCTGCGGGTCTACACCGCCTCTCTTCAACAGCTTCTTTCCTTAAAGCAACCAGGAGGTCCCTGACGCTCTCAAGGGCAGGTGGTTAAACACCACAGGCTGGGGGCCCTGTCAGGGGACGGTGCGTGAGGGGAGGGCAGCCGCCCCCTGAGGGCCCGGGCTGGGGGTGAGGAGCTGCCGGGCCC
The DNA here is from genome assembly GCA_013399365.1 of Pampusana beccarii. Lineage (NCBI taxonomy): Eukaryota > Metazoa > Chordata > Aves > Columbiformes > Columbidae > Pampusana > Pampusana beccarii. The sequence goes on along the minus strand of VWYH01005265.1, from coordinate 219,090 downwards.
GAAGCCCGCAGCTGCGGGCAGGCCAGGCCGGGGCCCCGCGGCGCGGCGGCGACTCACGTTTGACGAGCTCCTCGGCCGCGAAGCCGGCGGCGCAGCTGGTGAGCAGCGCGAAGGGCCCCGCCGCCGCCATGGCGCCCGCCGCCGCGCCCCTTCCGGCCCCGCCGCTACCACCCGGCCGCGGGGGGAGGGGAGGAAGAGGCGGCGAGCGGGCGAGTCCCACAAGGGGAGGAGCGAGCCGGAGAGCGGGCTCGGCCCCCGTGTGACGTGCTCTCCCCCCCGCGGCGAGGCGGATGGTGCGGTCCGGTTCGCGCGTCCCGTTGCTAGGGCGAGGGCGGCAGCCGCCATGGCCGCGACCGCGACGCGGGAGGCGGGAGCCGGCCCGGTGCAGGTGGGTCCGGGCAGCGCCCAGCCGGCCCCGTCCTTCCCCGCAGCCGCGGCGCTGAGCCCCCGGCGGAGCCCTTCTCCCCGCGGAGGGCGCCTCTCCCCTGGGCTGAGGCGCGGGCGGCGCGGCCTGTGGTGCTGCCTGTGGTGCTGCCGCTGCTGAGGGGACTGGCGGGCTCAGCCCCGCGTGAGGGAGCGGCCGCGGCGTCGCCTGCGGATTTTGGTTAAGGGCTTGGGCTTCGGAAATGTGATAATTCTTAGCATCGTGCGGCCTTGAGCTTTTTTGGCTAACACGGTTTAAATACACATTTTTGCCCTGGGTTGACGTGATCCCCTCAGAGGCTGCCTCTACTTTTCAGACCCTCATTAATGCTTTCGAGATTTCTGTAGAGTTCAGGCATCTGTGCCAAGAGAGGTGTTTGAAATGTGTGAGGAAACATCGTTCCTTGGCAAAGGACCTCAGACCCGAAGTTTATTGCCATTGATCTGTGAGATTTGTTTTAAAATTAAGGTTTTTTTCAGATTTTTTTTACAATCTATGGCTTTAAAACCATTTGCTTTGTATTCTCTTATTTAGTGAAGTACAGAAGTATGGGAAGTCGTGCATACTTTTTTTCCTGTATTTAGGAAGCATTTAATCTGCATTAAATCGTGCTACATAATCCCATGGGTTTGGTTATGGGTATGATTTTTTTTTTTTTGTCATAACTTGCTTTTTAGGTTCAAGAAGACCTTCACAAGCTTAAAGTGAAAAATATCAACTTGGAAAGAAATGTAGAAGCTGTGGATATTAGTGGCCTTGGAACAGTAGCTGAGACAACTGAACTTGGGCTGAGAGTAAGTAAAACAGAGCAGATCCAGAAGATGATTCAGTTTTTGACATGTCTGTCAGTAATTCATTAGAGTATGTGGGGCCATGTATTTGTCATCCTGCAAGATCCCTTTCTGGTTACCAATGATGGAATTCACCCGACAGCACAGTTCAGAATGATGGCTTCCTTTTTTGGGTCATCAGAATTAGCTGATCTTGTGCCCATTAGCCAAAATCAGATTTAGTCCAACAGAAGCACAAAGCCTATCAACTTTTCAGTCAACTGAAGATCTGGTTTACTAAATTAATGGAGTTAAATAAATTAAATAAATTGTCTAAACTTTATTTTTTTATCTCTGACAGAAACACACAGAAAATTATTTAAATACTATGAGCAGACAAGTGTTAACTATTTCTTCTACTGATAATAAAGAAGTACATTCAAAAGAGCCCCCTAAATGGTAAGTGAAACAGCTGTTTTATTGCAGAGGAAAATGCAAGAAGCAGGACAGAAAACCTGTGGTATCAGAATCCTGTAAAGCAAATGGGCCAGATGAGGTTATTTTGGTCATTTGCTGTTTTGCTTTTATTTTAAGTTTAAAAAAAAGATACAAAAGTAAATGCAGTTCTAAGTAGCTACAACAGCCTTCTGCTAACTCCCGTGATTTTTTTTTTTTTTCACTAAATGTGAATTTAAATAAAAATGCAGTTTTTTTTAATTCAACCAGATGGAAGCAGTATGGGTTTAATAGGTAAAACCAAAGGAATTTTAGAAAACCTCACTGTGGTTTTTTTTTTCTTTCTAAATCAGGGGCCTTCATTTTGGTGCTTCTCAGAAACAGCTTATTCTACCACGAGTACCTGTTGAGCCCATGACTGCATTACACATTTCTCAAGGTTCACAGGTCTGAAATAACTTACTACTTATTCTGCCAGAGACCATGTTAAATGCGTAGACTGGTGTCTAGTGGGTTACCTGTTGACCCCATTCTTTATTTCCACACCCCCCACCCCCAAGCATATTGTTAAAGAGTTCTGAAACCAGATGTTTGTTTTGCTTTAAGGTTCCAGTCTTGCAAATAGCGTCTGCTTAACTGTGATTCTGCAAGTAATGTGTGTAAAATAGATGGAAGTGTATCTTGGAATAGCACGAGCACAGATACAAATGTTTGAATGTTTGTGGTGTTTGAGACTAAAAGTGATTTTGTTATTTTGCGTGAAAGACATTCCAAATGTGGGAAAGGCTTCGGTAGGGTAGTCACCTCTCTGATAAATGTAGTTTTTCTCCTTGAAATCCATTCTTTTGCTGTTTTTATGAATGAAATTCCTGTGAAGTCATTTAAAGCCTTCTTAAAATGTTTCTATCTGAAGTATTTTTGCCTTTTTAGTATAAGATGTGAATTTTGACTGGTGCGTTCAAGGTGGTTTCCCCAAACATATTTTTGAAACAAATGAAGGTAATTAGTTTAATTGAAAAATACCTGTTTTTACAATTTTGGGTTGCTACTGTAAATTCAAGGGAGCTTTGAGTGAGGGAAAACCTTAAGAAGAGGTTCTCTATAGTTTTAAGACCATTACCAGAAGGTAGGGATTGAAGCTACTTGAAATAATATAACCAGGATGAGCAGCCTAACACTTATATTGCTGATTAGCTTTGGAAAAGAAGTCTCCAAATGAAGTAGTATTAAAATATTGCTTACTCTTGAAATGATGGATAAGGTGCAATGAGATCTGATTCTTTTTCCAGACCATATTCCAACCCTATCCTATATGAACACACTTATTGTGAAGAAAAATTATCAGGGTTCAGCTACTTTGTAACCTCTGTATTATCTGTGGTCTTTCAACTCCTCATGTGCACCAATGAGCTTAATTTACAGGAGAGCACGTGCTCTGTCTGCCTTGACTTTGTCTTTTTGTTTCTGATATCTGTGGCATCCACTTAGAAATATGTATCTGGTGACACACAAGCTAGCCCTAATTTCCCATTATACAGAAAATGGCAAACAGTGCTGTTTTGCCAGCTGTTCTACATTCCCGGCATGCCAACATAAAAAGCTTTTATTATTAAATAGTTGTGAAATCCAGCTGGGAAGTTATCGCCTACAATCCCTTACTTCCTGTCTTTTCCTTACTTGTAGCTATAAACAGTTTTGGGTTTTTTTTTTAAGCATACTTCGGTGTTTTCCAAAATTCCTTTACACTCAAAAGAAATCTTAGTGAACTGAATACTTTTCCATTTGCAGACAGTGTTTCCAAGTACACAGGCTTGAAGAGATCAACATTTCAACTCATAGGGGTTCTGAGAGAAATTAGTAATTCACGTAGTAATATTTTTGTGCTTTGCAGTCTGCAGTACACTGTGTAAGAGTCGAAATGGAGCGTAAGTTGTGTTTGTAGTCAGGATAAAACAAGGTTGGAGTCAAATAAGCACAGATGCTATTTTCACATCTGCATTGCTGGAATACTTGTCAGATGGGAAATAGCTTGCCCACAGGTGTCAGAATAGGCTTAAAATTATTGTGTACTCACACATACAGTATTTCTGAGTCATATCAGCAGCCCGATAAGACTCTGCAAATGTAGCTCACAGGGGGAATTGTGAAGCACTGTCCCTGTTTGGGGTGGTTTTTTTCCCCCCCACTATGTCTTGTAGTTGGATTTCTTCTTCTAATAAAGCTTGAGAACCATAAAGAGATGTCTGCCTCATGCAGTAAATGTAAAGCCTCTGCATAGCAATGGGTGAAAAGACAATTGTTATACATAACTGCTAAGTGTATGAGTTCAATTTTTTTTTTTTTAAACATGCTCAGTTGAAAACACCTGAGCTGGTGCTTGTATAGCTTTGCTTTTTAACGTTTGTCCTTTTTTTTTTTCTTTCCTAAAAGTTTATACTTTCTGTGACATTCTGAATACACAGTAGAAGTTAATATTCTTATCATTAATAGAATTAAAGATGTAAATGAGATTATGTTTCTAGGAGGCTCTAGAATATGTAAATAACATAAATAGGAGACGTGAAAAAGGGTTTATTATAGTTGCCGATAATACATATTGTTTCAAATATTAATATAATTTAGTCCATTCCTGAAGGAATTGGACTTTATTAGAAACCACACACCACATGCATTTACAAAGCAGAATTACACAGTGAGCCAGATTTGTTAACTTACTATGTGATAAAAATGCCCTCCATTCAGAAATGACTTTTGTGTTGAAGTAGAACAGGATTTGAACTTTAACTGAAGATGTCAACCTGTTCTGTATACTCCATGTTAATAATTGAGCACAATAATTCCCTTATTGAGCATAATATTGGTAATAATGCACTATTTCCCCGCTATTCTCATCATTTTTTAATTCTGCATCAAGATGGTTCAGGGTGGCTTAAATTGATGACTTTGGGTAATATAGATGGAAGAGATCCCTGACACCATCAGCTCCAGCTCCTGCAAATGTAGAATTGTCAGCATACATCTAAGCTGACAAAGTAACTCTTATCAGGGTTTTTTTTTTATGAAGTATTTCAATTCTTGTTGTCATGTGTGGAATCTGCCACTCCAGCGTTGTTCATTACACTGTCAATCTGAGTGGGGAGTCCGCATTGTAAATCATCTCCTATTTTAATTGAGAAGGTACTCAATTTTCCCCCAATTCTTGTTTAATAGCACAAGCAGTTTGCTTTCTGTACAGCAGTGTGTTATAGTAATAAAATAAATACCACAAAATCACTGATGAGATGAAAATTGAACTTTCTGTCTCTGTGCAGCCATGTAGGTAAAAGAGTAATTGGCTTGGATAATAACTTACGTTTTTACAAACCCAAATCTAAATGAGCATCTCATTGATACATCTGCTTGTAACTACTATCAAAAGAAGATAATATTTTGTGCAGATAAATAAATTAAACCATTTTTAGTGCTCTCACAAAGTAATAGAATTGTTTAATCATTCAAATATACCTCTAATGATTCTTACACCTTTTTATGGCGTATTTTGCCTTTAAAACAGCAGAAGTCTCATAAATTCCTGGTTTATGTTTACATAATAGAAGCATCAACAGAGAGTTATTTTTTCTAAATATGCTTAGTTGGATCTTACTATTTAAGGGAGCTTTTTGTATCCCCATATCCACAGAACGGGAATTCAGCACATAAGCTGCCAGGCCTCCAGCTCCTCTGAATGACCTTGGCTCTGTTGACTTCTCTACTGATACATTAGTTTCTGCCATTTGAGGATTATTCCATGTTCAGTACTAGTTGATAAATAACCCCCATTGGATGCAGAATCTACTTAGTAAAGTTATTGCGATAAAAGTATTGGGAGCTCCTGCATTTGATGCAAATCCAAGTGTCAACTAAAGAATGTACGTTAAGATGAGCCAAAATGTCTTCAACTTAAGAAACTTCTACTCTAGTAAAAATATATAGAATCCTTCTGGCTTTTATAGAAAAGTATGTGCTTTAGATACTTCTTATAATAAGAAACTTGAAAAGTCTTTTTTCTGTGCGTCGCGATTTAAGTAATAATGATTTTTATTAGCGAACTAGTTGAATCCGTTCCATGCAGATAACACAGTACATTAAGAAACTGCTATGTTCTAATTCTTATTACTGTAAGGATTTTTTATTTCCTCATTTACTTATAAACAAGTGCTCTGTCTGCATTGAGTCAATGGGCCATAACGGATTCAAAGCCGTTCCGGTCCATCAGGTCAATGATTCATGAATTAAAGTCTCTGGCAAACATGGCTGAGGTAAACTGGAATTTTATTATCATCTGTGGGAGGAACATGCATGTAACATCCTCCCAATAATAGGGTGTGTATAAAACATTTGTTGTAACACAGCTACATGGTATTCACAAATTGCCTGTGTTGATCAAGTGAGTCAAACTTGATTGTCCTTTCCACTCAACATTTAAGTCAAAGGTGTGCAAATTTGGAAATTTCGGAGCTTATAATTAATTGAGCAAATTTTGGCAAATCATATATGTTGGTAGTAGTTGTATGCCTTGTGAAGTCATCTGTCTAATCAAAAAGCTATTCTTCATTTTTTGCCCAGTTCTGTGTGGATAGCCAAATAACGTGAATTTTTATCATCTTGCAAATTTATGAATGTTAGCTAATTCCTGCTTATAAACACTTCTGTGCAACTATTGTAAGACTATGCATATTATATATTTCAGCACCAGCTGGAAATGGATATGAAAATTATGCTTGACCCAGAGAACATCAATAATAAAGCTGTTTTAAATAAACAGAGCTGTGAGACCAGGCTGCCACTTATAGCTAAGAAAAAATCTGCTCCTGTAAGTAATTTACATTGTCTTACTGGGATTATTATATGTGTTACTTTTCACTATTAAAGTTGATACACACCAGACCTAAATTAAAAAAAAAAGGTGAAAGTACCTTATAATTTCCTACTTTTTGATGCTGATATGTAACAATCAAAATATTTGGGGTGACAGTACTGGGGAAACAATAGCAGGTTTAGGTAGCAAGACCCCAATTCAGCTGAAGTAAAAGTAGACATGGGAACGTGCCTGGTAATTAATCTCAGTAAAATCGAGGAGTGAAGATAAACAGGAGCTCGTGGAGTTTAGGATGTGACCCAAAGATCACGGAAGAAGTAAAAGGGATTTTGCTGACAAGAATGGGCTCTCAGTTGTTCATTCTATGGTAATTTCTTAAAAAGACAATAGTACATCCATTTTCAAATGATAACAAGACTGTTAGGAATGTGTGAAAAATGCTTGTACTTTGTTTTGATGTCCTGCCATAGGATTGCTGGTACTGACCCCAAATCAGTGTCACTGAAACAAGAAAAACAGGGGTGATACTGAAAGAGAATCAGAAGCCTAAAGTGACTACATGAATTTAGATGTCATTTACATCTTTTCTGAGCTGGTTTGGAGGAAATGTCAGGTTCTACTTCGTAGCTGCATGCTGAGAGCGCTTACTTTGGAATGCGAGGGACAGATTCAGATCCTTCCTTTCCATGTCTTGTAGATCCCAATTGCCCTCACCGTCCAGCTACAAGATATTCTGAAGCACGGCCTTTCTCTTCTTTCTAGTCAAGCTGTTTTCCGTAGTACAAAACAATTATCTACTGAGATAAAACAATTATTGACTGAGCACTTTTGCAACGCTCCCAAAAGTGCAGCCTGACTACTGTCCATCAAATCACCCTTCTGTGTTCTTTCTGGTCTGAGAATGTTCAAATTGTGTAAGATTATGTTTTAATTCTTCCAAATTTGTGTTCTGCAACTGCTGCTCCTCTTAAATAAACAAATGAACATGAAGATGACATTTTCTGCAAAGCATGCTTTGAAAAAAATTTAATGGGCACAGGCATTCCCTCCAAAGATCAATTACGTTTACAAATTTAGCACAGCGTTGTGGTCCACATGAAAGAATATGCCTGATGGTCTCCCACAAGGATGCTCTTCTACAGTGTAATTTATGTAACAGAAGCATTGTATAGCAAGCCCAGTGCTAGAAGAGATATTCTAGCCTATTTGGTTAGAAACATAAACAGGATCTGTGAATGGCACGGTTGTAAGCTGCCACTTATAAAAAATGATTTTTGAAAGCTGTTGCCCAGACTAAGAGGTGATTTGTCTAACCCTGTGATATAGAGTTAATTAGAAAAAAGTATCATGGCTAATAGCTTTTTAGAACCACTCTAAAACACTCACAGAGAGGAATATTATACTACTGCAGAGAGCCATGTGTTTTACCACCCTCACTGAAACATATACTGAGCCGAGAAAACTTCTTAATGTTGGCTTAAATTACAAACGTTTAGTGTAAATTAGTCAAGCTCTCTGATACATATTTACAGTTGCTAAGGAACGATTTATGACAGGGAGATGGGCTGGAAAAGCAAGTAGGTATTTCCTATCTTTAATTTATTCTACAGCATTTACTGAAGTCAATGCTTTTCAGAAGTTTTTGAATCCCATGACACAATCTGTGTTTTGAAATGTTCTAGCTTCACTGGGGGTAAAATTTTGCAGTTAGATTTGCAAAATCCACTACTGAGATTGTGAATTCAGGCATTTTTGTTGAATGTGATCTACACAAGCACTTAGAGGAATGATAGAGATCACCAATGGTAACTAAAATAAATAGATTTGTAGTTGTAGGTCTAAAATAATATGATCTTTAATTTTGGAAAAAAAATCAATTAAAGTAGCTACAAGAATTAAGTTATGTGCTACCTACCCTGTTTTTACTAATCAGCCATTAGAGGGCAATATTTGTACGCACATACGTGGGCACACACACGCATATACCATGTGTGTGCCCTACATACGTACGGAAGGTCAAATATTATCTCCCTCCCAAAAAAATCAGTGGCAAAAGATTCTCATCAAAGTAAATTAAAAACTAATTGCTTGGTTAACTGTATTCGTTTTGTTTTTTTTTTTTTTTCCACAAGTTGTCATCATCTGAGTTTTCAAGGAGACCTGAGCATTTAAAAAAGTGATGAGATTAAAAACACACAGGTTTTTAGGTGACTAGATAGGTCAAGCACAAATCTACATGGACTTTTTATTATCTTGCCATTTGAGTAGTTTGAAAAATCATTAGTAAGGATCTCATTGTTTCATCTAAAATGTCGTCTTTTCTTGCTCTTTTGGTATTATAAAACTGCTGATGCTGGATTTTGTGTCAGAAACTAAGAACAATTAACTATTGCCCTTTTGTACTTTTGGGGTTCTGATGAGCACGAATGCTTCATCCTCTGTAAAATTCTGTAGTTATCTTAAAATTAGGATTCTAATTCTGTTTGAAGCACCATGGGCAGACTGGCTATCACTTTATTTTGTAGCCTATATCTGGATAACAAATGAAAAATGATGAGTAGATAATTATTAAATATGTATACTTCCCATGGAGTATCTAGCAAAACAAATGGTAATCTGAATTGCAGCAAAAATAATTCTGACAAACTGCTGCAATGTAGAAAAGATTCACAACTATACTTTTCATTTTCATAGTACTGCTGTTCTTTTATGGAATTATACTGTCACTTTTCGCTCCTTGTTTTCTTATAAATGTATATTATACTGTAAACTTAGGAACCTTTTAATTTATTCATGAGGTAGAATTTAATATGGTGATGATTTCTAGCCTTTATGAGTTGCATCTTATATAGTCTGGCTCTAATGGTGATGGCAGTGATTCTGTGCTGTGGTGTATTTTTTTTTAGCTAACTTTTTTGAGCACAACCATTCGAATCATATCCTCAGTTATTCTTTTTTTTCAGTATTTGCATCATCCTAGTCACTAATGTTCATCACCGAAAGTCTGTTCATTTCCAAAATTATAAAGTAAGGCGAAGCATGGCAATTCTTTTCATTTAAGTTAGTAGAAGTTGTACAAAAAGAATAGGTCTCGTGGTCCTCAAACCCTGAGTGTGTTCTAAACTGATGCATGTGGCTATAATTACCATCAAAACATAATCTGGCAGTGGTAGCAGAATGGGACTTAAATCGGTGTTACACTACAGTAATTCAAAATAAGCTTGTTGCATTTCTGTTATGGTGTGTAATGATAATAACCAGCACAATGAATTAATAAAATCTTCTTGTCACTAAAAAAAAAAGGAAATTTGTGAGAGAGAGTTAACAGATGACAATAGTCAGCATCCTTTCAACCTAGAAATGGGAATGTGAAGGTCACCCCCATCTCAGATGACAAACGGAGAACATTTTGTTGGTAAACAAATTAATCTTTGGAAAGGTCACCATTTGTTTTAAGTTTTTATCCAGTTCTTGTCATCTGGAATTGGAGATTGACTGTCACGTTGCAAGGCAGGGGTGCAGCCGAAGCTGCTGAAGCTGTTTCTGTACATATCAGCATTCCCTGACAAAACTCGATGCCTGATTGGGATGCTATGGGCTGCTGGTTTACAGCTGTCTCCGGACAAGAATGGAAGCCCACCCCTGAATTCCAATAAGTTGGTCCTGCATATTCTGTTCCGTGTAAGCTGGCCCTTTGCCCGCAAGTAAAATGTATTGTGGTTCGAGTCGGCAATTATCTTTCTTGCTTCCTTCTGTGCTGCTTCTGTTGCCTTTTTCAAAAAGCAGATGTGGGATTCACCCAAGTTCTCCATCTATTCTCTTTTGCACCTGTTATGGCAGAATTTTGAGAGGTAAATTTCAGAGAGCCAGCAGTAGGCCATAAAAGGAGCAACGCTTGATTTTTCCAAGTACATGGAAAGCTGACACTTCAGAGACATCTCTGGTTACTTTAAGAGTTTAAAGTAGGTAAGAGTAGCATATGAAACCTGTTGTTGAAGATGCCTAGTTGCTCCATAATGAAAGTTCAATGCTGGGCTTTCCATTTCAATTGGACTTTATCTTCTGTAGATAAACAAGATCTGAGGGAAATAATATGTATTAATATCTTAGTATTACATCTGAGGGAAACTGTATTAATCATTAGATAAAATGCTAGATTGTGTGAATCAGAATGAGAAGGACAAAATTTAGTTTTCTATACAGTTCTATACAATTCCTACTCTGAAATCTTCTTGGATAAAGGCCAACCAGTCATAAAAATTGTTCATATTTTAAATCTCTTACAGATACTGTTACAAATTCGACTCACCTGACTTTAGAATAGTTCCACTGACAGTGGTGAGAATTTGTCCTTTATTTGGCATTTGGTATTTCTGCACTGAATTCCATGTGCTGGTTCTCAGACTTGGAGGACCAAAATCTGGTTACTTGAAACCAGAGTTAAATATTTTGTTTACTGTCTAAGATTTTTTTGGCTCAGGTGTTAGAACAAGATTATTTTTCCCAATAGGAACTGATAGATGATGGAAGTGTGAGTGAAACTGTTCTTTGATACTGCCGCCTTGTTTTGCTGCTCAAGTACATCAACACAGAAAAAGTACATCTGTTTAGACTGTAAGCTGGGAAACTATGAAATGAAATCCTACAGTAATTCTCATACAGACAAAACCAAAGCTGACCTGATTTACTGTGGGTAGTAGACTCACGATTAGACTTGATGTCCTACAGAGATCACTTCTAACCAACATTTCTATTATTTCTATGATTCTGTGATTGAGAGCAAAAAGTGAAAATCACATCACATCTGTCTTTACTCCATTTGGGTTTTTTTACAACCTGATTTTCTCCCATTGCTTAAGACTTGGATACCTTCTCCTCCTCCTGCATGAACAGCAGGTTCTGTTGATTTGTAACACTTAGGGGACAGACCCATCAAACCCTCTCAGTATCCTGCCATACTAACATAGACGTTCTTTTTGAATTAGTTATCAAAGCAGCTTTGCGTCTCTCTTAAAGCAAGTTTAACTAAACCATCCTTTCTTAGCTTGCTCATATGATATCATCACCAGGTACCTTAAAAAGCCTTGCTGAAGTCAGGGTAAGCAGTACTTACTTTTTCTCCCTTATTCACAATGCTTGCTAGCATGTTGTAGAAAAGTATAAGATTGGTCTGACAAATTTGATCTTGACAGGTTCCATTTCCACATGTTTAGAATTAGCTAGTTTGGTTATTTGTTTAAGAATTTTTCCAAGAATTGTAGTTAAATCAATAGGGCTAGAATTCCTCAGCAGATCCTTTCTAAGATAAGCACTATGCTCTTTTCCCTTCTTTTAGTATATTTTCCATTCTGCAAGCATCCCACCAGCAGTTCTGAGATTGCTTTACCCAGTTCTTTAGTATCCTAGAGTGTATTTCATCAGGATCAGCCAGTTTGAAAACTGCTGAGCACTGTCTGATCTGTTTTAGCCCTAAGGTAGCCTGAGTCATCTGCCCTTTTGCACTACAGTTGACTTGATTCTGCTCATAACCAGCTGCTTTTTAAATGATAGTTATGAATGCACTTAATGATGTCATTTTTTATTACCCAGAAGTTTCTTTCTACTTTCATCTCATTTTGTCTTACCTGCTTAAACATGAAGCAGTCATTAATATGCCCAGTTCTGTGTGCTTTTTTCTTCTTTTGAGATCAACGATGAACATGCGATTTATCAAGTTTGATAACTCGCTATCCTTCCTATCCTCCTCCATCTCTGGAATAGTTTGTGCGTGTTGATCTCATTTTTTATGTGTGAGCAGGCAGTTCAACAGAGTTCATACTTCTTCCAGTTAGACTTGTCTTCTATGAGCTCTTTCCTGCCACTTTTCTGAGCACATTGAACACTGATTTTAGTTCTATTGATTTTATTTTGCTGTGTTTCCTACTTCCTTTTGTAGGGATTATGAGCTGCTTACACCCAATCTTCGTTGGAACTTCTTAATAAAAGATATGAAGGTAGATGGCAATTGGAGAAGATAGTAATGAAATGACAGATTACTGTGTTATATACTTTTTCCACTATTTCTATCGAGCTCTGTTGTTTACCGATATTTACTTACCCAATCTAATCTTCCTGGTTGATAAATTGTAGTTTTGATGCCTGATAATAGTAATCTTTTATCTGCATTTAATACTGGTCTCCGTTCCTTTACTGGGGGAAAAATAGATTTATAAACGTTTTTAGAAAAACTAAGTTGTTCTAGTTAAATATTGCTGTCTAGGTAAAAAGAAAACAAATAGAGAACTAATTGGAAAATCCCTGTGGTGTTACAACAAGTGCCCTATTTAAGATGAAGCAAAAAAAAAAAAAAAAAAAAAAAAAAAAAAAAAAAAAAAAAAAAAAAAAAAAAAAAAAAAAAAAAAAAAAAAAAAAAAGAAAAAAAATCAAGTGGGAGAGGTTTATCCACAGGAGAAAAACACTTTAGAAAGGGTAATAGAATTGTTTTTCTCGTGTCCCAGGTTAATTACACTCAGAAGTGCTTGAAATGAAAAAAAATAGTTTTTCAGCACACTCCAAGCATATTATCAGTCAAGTGAGCCTCAGTCTGCACTGCAAATCAAGCGCTCCCTTCCAGCCCTACAAACCTGGCCTTTCAAAGCACCCCTGATGAAGCAGGCCGGGTGCTGACTTCGGGAAAGTGCACTCGCTGAATCATAATCACTAACTTCACTATTTGTGTGGGAAAATGTTTGAGGTTCCAGTCACCTGGCAGCGGTGCCGCTTTTTTGGGTTCTGCCGGAGCAGAAGGGGTGAGGCACCGCAGGTTGGTGTGGTGTGGGGTTTGTCCTTTGCTTCCGTGCTGGTTTGGGTCTGTCTTCCCTGCAAACATTAAAATGTGAATTAGGAGCTGCCAGTTCTGCAATATGTGGTGTGCAATTGCCTAGATTTTATATTTATGCTGTAAGAGCTGTAGGTGTGAGGGAAGGATTTGAATTGCGCTCACGTAAGCAGATGGAAGTCTATGGAAAACCTTTAAAAAAGGTGCAATATTTAAATATATTTTTAAGTTGAATCACTGAATAATGGTAATAAAACTACATAATGCTGCAAAAAGTAAAACTTTTTCTTGCGGTACTTAATAATACTGATTGGTTTTAAGGTCTTATTATTTTGATCGAGTAAATTACATTACAGTTGCATCTGTCCTTATTTTAACAGGACACCTGCCATAGACTTTATAGCAATTAAAGGATACAGCAAAGAAGAATTAAATATCTATCTCCAATTTAAAAAAGAAAAAAAAAAACAAAACAACAACCAAACAAAACCCCTCTAGGCTGCTTTTGAACTTGTACACTCTGCTTGAATTGCTTTTCTTTGTAGCTTATTACATCTCTGTGCAAACAAATGAAATAGATACGTTTCATAATGCTGTTTATTATAACAAAACTCCTGGGATTTAAACTAGGATAAAACTGACCAATGGTAAAGTCTGTGCTGCTTTACTGATACAATAACAATAGACTGAAAAAGGAGTCACTGTTTAATTAAATTTCTTCCTTTTTATAAATTTTTGTTTTGTCCTGAAACAACTGCTGGGGCCGAGAGTGAGTAAGAAAGTGTGATTTATTATTCCCTTTTCTCAGTATCAAGCCTCTTATATGCCAGCTGATATGAAGTTAATCTTTGTTATATGCTTATTGCTATTTTCTTGGAACACAAAGACATGAAGATTCATACATCTCGATCCCTTAAAGCGCAATGTTTCATAATGGCCACAACTGAAATGATTGCCTATGATTTCTCTGAAAGTTTCTCTGTTATGATAAAGCATATATATTTTTCTAGCTCCCTAATGTCTCTTGTGGACAGTGTTATTACACAAATTGGGAGGAAAAATCATAATAGTTTATTCCGATCGATCTCTTTTACCTATTCGGTTTATAAGCAGTTCTTTAGAATTGCCTGTCCCTTTCTATGAAGTTAATGGTTGATGTTATTCACTAATTACAACACAACAGTGCTCAAAGATCCCAATCATGGCCTGGATCCTATTGTACTAAAAGCTGTACATGAGCATGATAATCAGTCATTCAAACCTACTTATTTTAAACCAGGAAGTTCCAATGTGCTCTATAAAAGAGGTAAATACCATTATTTCTGCTTTGCAGGTCTGTCAATATTTCCTAGGATTCTGATTGTATGTATTTACTATTATTTTTAGGTAGTTTATAATTCATAATGAATTTTTTTTTTCTAAAAGCAAATAAAAATATTCCCAGCATGTGGCATTACGTTGTTTTCCATATAGCTCATCAGTAAGGTTCAAACCTTTCCTTCCAGTGTAACAATTTCTAATCGTTAGACTAGTGGAGTAACTGCTAACAGATTGTCGTGTGCAAAAGCACAGGACATTCATTTATTTGGGCTTCAGAGATATTTTCTGACTATAGATGAGACTATGGGACCTTGAGGTGAGGAAGATGTGCCTCGTTGCATACAAAGCTGTTTGCTCCCTTTTCCCATTTTTATCTTGCCTCAGTCCCTCTGTTCCTTGCAATCATCTTCTGTGACTGCTTCCAGAAAATATTCCTGTTTTATCTGCCCGATTCTCTGCCAAGCTCTTTGTCCAGCCTGTCCCAATGTTCCTTCCTAACCCTGCTGCCCCCAGCTCCTTTTCCAGTCCACCTGCTGTCTTTCCTGTTTGCTCAAAGCCCCAGTATGTCCCTCCAGGGACCTTCCTGCTTCTGGATGCTGAGGATATATTCACACCTGTGCCTTGGCACTTATTTACCCCATTCATTCAAATTTGGTTGCTTCCTTCTTGTGTTGCCTGGGCCCAGCATGAAAGTTACTGGAAAACCTGTAGAGTTGTGGAGTTGCAATTGCAGAGAAAGTTTTCAGCAGTGTATATATATTAGATTATATGTTATGTATCTATTTTAACAATTTTTATTATATTAGAGCACACCTGGTCCCTAGGTAGCTTAGCTGCTAAAACTAATAAACTTTTATCTGTATTTCCAAAAATCTGTTGACAGGGTAAGGTTTGACAGACTAGTGTTAATTTTTCCTTTTGCTTCATAAAACATTTAAGTTGAATCTTTCATGTGTCTCTAGGTTATCCGCATCTCGTTTTTCTAGCATCAGCCAGGTGAGGGAAAACGTTATTATCTTCCGCTGGTGTGGTTCACTCTCATCAAGTGAGAGATCTCGATGATGTTACTTGCCTTGCAGTTGCCTGTGGTGTAAAGCTTTAAACCCACTGAATATCAAACTCTGTTTCTTTAGGAGTTGAGTACAACCCATATTGTAAATGGAATAGTATTGATATGTGTATTCCTAGTCAGAAAGAAACTTGAAAATACTTAGGATATCAGAGAGAGGAAAATATTGTTAGATGATAACATGTACTTTGTATTTATGATACTAAAGTATAAGGTGGCAAATATATTCTTTTCACTGTACAATGTTCTATATGTACAATAGAAAGTGTAACAGTAAGACACATGATATAATATCACTGTTCCACAGCGGTGTGTGTCACTGCTTGAATTCCCGGCACTTGGAACCAGCAGGTTTGCGTTTTCAGGCAAGCACAGGTAAACTGGGGAAGGAAAGGAGCTTTAATCCTCGTATTAGCACAGCCAGCGTGGCACATGTTTCCACATCACGTTACCAGGCTGTGTCGTTCCCTGCTGTCCTGGAGGAACTCTGGAATTTCAGAATTCTTTGATAATTACCTTGATACTATCCTGATTTGTGAGTAGTTTTATGTATTTTAATCCCATTGGTATTCTTCCCAGCAAAAATTTATTTACATGTTTGAAAGGATTCTGTTTTCCTTCTGGTGCCTTGCCTGTGTATGCATTTTATATTAATATATTCAAAGGCTGTTCTGCTAAGAAATACTATGTTTACACTATACTCATTAAAATTGATCAAACTTCTTGTGATTCCTTTATTAACTAGTACACTGATTTTGCATAGCAGAAGTCAAAAGACATCAATTGGATTTAATTAACTCTATTTTAAATTACTAAAGTAATGACAGTAGACAATACTGTAGCATGTTCATAAGTGGTAAAAGCAGTGCTTGTACTGTTACATTATTAAATCTTAATGAAACTATTCATAGCAGAAATTATATTTATTATTTATTATTGCGGGAGTAGAAGAGTGTGTCTATGCAGATCCAGGATTTCTTTGTTAAAAGAGGATTCTCTTCCTAGATGTGTAGTCAGAAGACAGCGAAAGGTCACACAGTCAGCAGCCTCTGGCGTTTGCCCGCCTCTCCCCACGTGGATTCTCCCTTACCCCTGTTAGAAGATGTGACAAAAGGTGAGTCACACGAGTTCACCTGGGTGCTGTTGCCACCAGCTCTATGCTATTAATACATGAGCAGTATTGTCTGCTGTTTGCTGCAGGTATCTGATAATCAATTTTTCTGGCACCTCCAAACTCATACGAATTGTGATCTCAAAAGTTGCAAAGGGTAGAAATCAACTTCAGACTACTTAATGTTTAGCTAAATTAGGGCATAGCACATGTTACGTTGAGCACAATATCTTGTAATACACAGAGTTCAGTTGCTACTGGAAAGAAGAAATGTGTGTGATGGAGGATTCTTGTATGACTAAATAAGTGATCATGATTTAATGTCTGGTTGTTAACCACTCAATCTTAACTAGACATGCACTTGACTATTTTAACAATCAGTCCATATTCCTGTTTACATTGTGGTTTACAAGAGTTAATTCTCATCTGTTCTGTATATTAAATCACCATTGTACGAGCACGTAACTCCTTCTCAGCATCAGCACCGTTACAATGTGTTTCATGAATTTGTCAATTTTTATAGGCAACGTTCACCTTCCTTGAAGGTAACATACTGAATATTGAAAGATAAAAATCTTTCAATAAAATGCTGCTTTTCTAGTTTTGATTTGGAATTGGAAGAACTTAAGTGTGCCTTTGTTAAATTCTTTCTTTATTGTTACTAATTCTTTTTCTTTCATAGCTGGAATGTGTATGAATTTTTCAGTAATGTCATTTTCTTGTAGGTATTCTGAGCATAACTGAACAAAGGCTTGTCCCTCCAGCAGCCAAGATAACTCTCCAGACATGTCCTCTTGTATCCAAAGAAGTGCTTTTCCATGAATTTCACAGGCAGGTCCGGAAGTCAGCTCTAGGTGAGTGTGAAGGGTTGATAACAAGCAAAAATTCTATCTCCAGCTTCACTTTCAGGCTGTTGTTTTATCTCACAAGGAAGCTGCTGTTCAATGAGCACTCAAATTCTTAAAAATACTGAGTGCATGAAGACGTACCTTAGCATCCTATGTCTTGCAATGGAATAGGAAGTAGGTTTCTTAATCCTGGTGAGGATTTAGTCCCTGCTCGTTTCTGAAATTCTGGTAGGTTCCTACCTGAATGTTTCAAATTTAAAGCACCTGAATCTGAAGATCTGACCGTTGGTGTTAGCGTAAAGCCGATGTTACTGTAAATCATGACTTACATGGCTTACAACAGCTGATGGAGCATCTGTTTTGCCAGTGTTGTTAAATGAATGACTTCTAATAAATGAATATACTCTGGGATTTAGTATTTTTATCTATCACAACTTGTACTCAAAACTGTGGTTGCCACAGTCACTTGTGGCAAAGGACATCAGCATGGAAAGGAGCATAAGCAAAATTAGCAGTGAGCTCAGTAACAATCCCATAAATTTGAGAAGTTCTCCTAATGAAAAGAGGTGGCTGAAAACTAAAACTATTTATGGAATAAACTGGAGTGTAAGTGCTCATATTTTGACATTGTTATCCTGGGTGTACTGTTGGCTGGCATATTATAAACTTCAGCACATGATGGATTAAAACTGTGATACATTTTCCTATAGCGTAATCTCAGTCTTCGCAATAGCAACCTCTTCTAGCATGGTTTGGCTTATGGCCAGCTAGCAGCATTCTTCAAAGTTTTTTGGTGATAACTCCTGAAAATTGCAGCCTGCTTGGACATGAAAGCAGACGGGAGCATGCCAGGACCTGCTGGTAGGGGTAGAACATCAATTTGATGCTGTTGTTGCGTTTCTCTTAACAATGAAACCTGTGATCATTTTTTTTCTTTGCTACAGGAGAGATTAGTAGTAGGGTGGACCCTGAGAATCCAGACACCATCACCTTCCCAAACCCAAAGGAAGCAATTTCTGGCAAATATTCCTCTGGTGAAGGTAACATTGCACCACTGCCATCCAGCAGCTCCATGGTTTCAGCAAGAAAATCAAAGCCGGTGTGGATGTATCCAGCTCAACAGCTGGAATCTGAGCTTCAGATTCCCTCTCAGACACAGGTATGCAGACAGTGAGGATAACAAGATTTTTATTCATGTTTTTAATACTGTATTTACCAGAGATGGTTTAGGAAGTGACTGTAAATCACTGAATTGTTACAGGAGGGTTTGAACCAAAGCCAGTGAATAGTAAATATTGAAGTAGGAAATACTTCATATAGTGCCAGTTTCTGCTTTCTCAAGTGTTCTCCCTAAATTTGTTTGCTTTTTCACAGAATCTTAGAAAATAACTCTAGAAAGGATGTTACGAGGTTATCT